>JAOQGN010337989.1:0-14059 GCA_027564295.1 Himantozoum antarcticum
GGCTAATCCAAACCCTTTACTCGGGTTGAACTAACCCAGAAAACACTTTTCTTATCATGCTTTCTCCTTCAAAGAGGACCGTTTTCACCATATCTTGACACACATATCTAACTCGATCACTGTCTACAATTATCTTCCCCACTTGTCTTTCAGCCTCTGTCATGCCTCCTACACATCCAGCTACAATATGTATTACTTCCACTTTATATCCTGGTCTCTTCTCTGTCATTCCGACCGCTAGCTGTTGGTAGTTTTGCAGCTTTTCTCTGTGCTTATCTTTGATATTTCGCTCGTTAAGGCAGGCCATATCCACAATTCTTGTTATCTTATTTTCTTTGCACTCGAGAATAACATCAGGCCTCCTAGCACTAGTTTACTTTCTCATGAATTCAAAGTCCCAAATCAATTTCTTTCCGCCTGCTATGACTGTACCTTTGTCTAGTTTTACTTTGTACCATGGCACTTCACGGTCTGTAAGCTCCTCTTGTATTAGCCATTCTGTGGTGACCACCTTTAAAGCATTATCGTGTCTTGTTAAATATTCCTTTCCTACTAAAACTGTGCACCCAGACAATAGGTGTGTCACAGTTTCGCTTTGCTTGCCATAACCTGCACTGTCTGATATAACATCAATTGCTCTTTTAGGATCAATATTTGTTGACAGCCAACTATAACGGGTTTACCCTCAAATGGTTTGTACAGCTTGCCCTGCATTGGTTTCTTTTCATGCTCTTCCTTCCGGGTATTCTCTCTATCTTCTTTCTATATCGCTTTCAATTTCCACCATGCATGTTTCCATATCCCCTGCAGCTTTTGACCATCCGATCTAGCTTCATCTTCAAACTCTAGGTTCCTTCCAATCTCATTGAATATTTCTATTGCTTCAGTTCTCAGAGACTTGCCTTCTTTTCCTATCTCATGCCTCCAAGAATCTCTTATCCACTTGTCTCCAAAATGGGTCATATAGCAGGCTACTGTCACTTTGGTTTCCTTATGCACATCTCTCATGCTCTTGAGTCTTCTTCCACCATTCTCTCCACTCATATAAAGTCTTTCATCACTTGCTTGTCTTCCATGCATATTGTTCTCTCTCAGAATTCCTTTCACCAATTTATCTAATTCTTCAAGTTCTTTTTTCGTAAAGTTCACCATATTCGTGAGATATCCTACAACCGGCACCACTCTGCAGTTAATTGCTCTGATTAGATGTTTCTCATACAACTGTTGACTCACTAATCTTTTTATTCTTTTTTCCATTTCTTCTTTCACTCTTTGAAGTACCTTAGCTTCCTCTATCTTTTCAGCCTGTTCGCATCCAAGAAACTTGTATATTTCTTTCTGAGCTAGATCTAGTGCTGTCATTTGCTCATGCAGTACTTTGAGACCTTCCGCCTTTCACCATTTTTCCCCTTTTGAACACAACCTCCGCACATATCTTTACCCCGTAGCATGCACCAGTATCTGAACTAGCTTGCACTATGATGTCATTTGCTGCCTGTAACTTTGCATGGCTTTCTTGATATACTTTGAGCTCATCAAAAAAGAAGCTATGAGTTCTTTTGGTCCTTCTTTCCCCTGGTGGCCCCATGGACTATCCTTCAGTTTCTTCCAGCTACATTGCGATAGGTACCTCTGTAAGACAGAAACCCACTGGTGAATAACTATCACCTTGTAGGAATCGTTTCTTGATGTTTATCCATCTGCTCTTTACTGTTTTTCCCATTTGGTTCACCTCTAGTCTTGTCCTCCATTTCTCCATCATTTCTGTTATTACTCTGATTACGTTAGTCAGTAATTTCACTGGTACACGTTCAACATCCAGTCATGCCTTACCATATCATATACCTCTTGGTATTCGTATTAGGCTACTGCTAGGTTTCTGTGGTGGTTCCTTACTTCCTCCATGGTAGTATTATCAGTCAACAATTGGTCGACTGTTCCCAATACATTGTTACAAGTTCCCATTTGATTGGTGTCCCAAATTCCACATCTGTCCGCATGGTCCTTCATATATTTTTCCAACATGGTAGTAAACAGCTTGTAGGAAGTGTTCAAACATGTAATATTCCTGTAATTTCTTTCACAACTCAAGTCTTGTGATTTAGTAAGCAATACCATTCTCCCAGTCATAAGCCACACTTGTATTTCATCACCGCTGAACCACCGTCTCATTGCTGTTGCCACAGGCGACCATGTGAATGAAAATGTTATTCACCAATAACTCTGGATTCCATCAATTCCCGGTGATGTCGTTTTTCTTCTTCTTTATTGCATCTCTAACATCGCTCTCTGTTATGATCAATTGTTCAGGGTCTGTAGCTCTCTCACTTATCTTTGTAGCAACACTTCTCATCCATTGTTGCACTTCCGTTGTTTTTTCGTCTTCCCATATTCCAGTCCAGAATGATGTAATATTTTCCATTGTTGGCACCTGACCAGTGTACTCTATTTTGGAGCCTACAGTCCTGAAAAATTGTCTTGGATCTTTTTGGAATGGTTTGTTGTCTTTTAATCTGGCATCTCTTTGCACGTGAAGATCAAGTCTAACCTTCTTACTTCGCATCTCACCAAGCCACATCTCTTTACTCTTAGTAATTCTACTATATCCACCAGTTTGCTCATTGACTGTATTTTTAGAATTTTCAGGTTCCTTCTTTCGGTTTGTGATGGTTTCTTCCTGAGCAAACCTCACAAAGGTTTGCTGAGAAAGAAATGACATACTTTCTATGTTTCTCATTCGATGTCTGTGCCACTAGTATTTTGAGATCTTTGATTCTTTCTTTTAGTTTCCTGATTCTACGATTCACACCTTTTTTCCCTTCCTTTTCCTCTTGATTTCTTCCTTGTAATATACACACGGAACAAGCCATTGTTTACACAGCATCAGTTATTTCAGGTATAGTTTCCTTTTCTCTTAGGTGTTCCTTTAGTATTCTGTTTGCGCTGTTTATTTGATGCGTTGATTTGGATCTTCGCTAATAATTTTCTCTCCGGAATATCTTCAGTTTCGTTTTTTAGAGTTCTATCTGCTCAGCAAAAATTCCTCGTCCTTGTCTTAATTTGTTCTTCCCCTGATGACTGCTTTCATCATCTTGCACAATAATCTACTCGAACGCTTTTTGTGCTGTTGAATGTTCACTGTCTTCGTCATTGCAACCATTAGGATTATTAGTGTCTGCTTCGTCCACCTGGTCTTTATTCTTGACTAACGCTAAGTTCATTATGACTGCTTCCTTCTTGAGTCTACTAGCATTGTCTCTCAGGCATTGTGTTTTAGGTTGTGACACGCAGGAAATTCTTTATCCCACGACACTTCATAAATCCTTTTCCAGCTGCTCTTGCTTCTTCATCTAACTGTACTAGTCTGACCATTTGCTTGTTTGTCTAGTTTGTGTTACGCTCCTCGACTACTGTTCTATGGGTATAGGTGTCTTCACTTCATTGCTAACCTACTGTGAGTGTCACTTCTGCAGATTTTCTGAATCTTATTGCATTGTCCCTGAGGTTTTGCTTGGTGTAGTTTGATTTCTCTGAAAAATTAATATCCCACCATTCCTTTGCTCTTTTCATGAATCCGGTCCCTCTTTGTCTATCTTCGTCATCTATTTTTGCTAGCTGTGATTTCTCCTCCAGTGTCCATGTGTTATTATTATTAGCCAGCATCAATTATTATTATTGTTGTTGTCATCGTCGTTATCATTATTATTATTGTTAAAATATAATAATCGTATTGTAATATTATTATTTTATAATATTGTTATTATAATAGCCTAATAATAATTGTATTGTTAAAATGTTGGAGTAATGAATATGTTTGTCATTTCAGGGTCACTCAGACTTGATCACGCTGGTGTCTGTTTTGTGTATGGTGTTTGGAGAATCACCACCTGTGTTTGCAAAGCCTAAGAATCAACCACCTCAGCAATTACCAGCGCCATCGAATGCTCAACCACCACCCTATCCAGTTTGTATGTCAACAATATGTGTATGTTACACAATATGCCAATAAGGCTAACGTTTGTTTTACCTTGAATTAAAGATTGTGTTTTGGTGGTAACTCTTCAGGACAGTCTGTTATCAGATTGAAGTTCTTGAAAGTGAAATTATTTTACGAAGAAGTGTAAAGTGAATAATATATTGCATATAATTAAAAGTTAAATTTTTTGTAAATCCCTACAAATATGCGAGAAAAAAATTTACATTTCAAAGTTTGCTATTCTTGAATGGACTATAATTCACTCACTGAAGCTTTTGTGAAGCTGCTGCTGCCAACTGCTGCCTTGGCAGAAAATCCTGCTGCCAGCACTATTTCAATGGCAGCAAGACACTACTGCCAGCAGAAAATCCAATTTTTTTTTCTTGACGGCGCATCTGGTAATTTGTCATAATTTCTCGCTAAATCTATTCGTGAAATCAGATTTGTGCACCACGTCATTCAACACAAATTAGGCATTTTTAAAGCCATGTTGCCTATACCATAACACTGACCACATTACGTATGCTGTCGTCTAATTGGTCAATCCGCTTATGTGCGTTATCCTGGGAAAGGGATAAATTATGTCATTGGCTCATCTCATGGGCCAAGGTTTGAAATCGAGGAAAGGTAACTATTTTACCTTTTCCTTATTTTAGCAGCACACTAGAGAAGGTAACTCCAGTGTGCTGCTAACATCAAAAGCTTGTATCTTCAAATTGGTAATTTGAGATGGCAATTCCCACTTTTACATTCCAATAAAGAAAAGACATTTTAACAAATAGAAGACAACTCCCACACTTTAATAAACTTAATTTTTTCGAAGAGTTTTAAAACATAACTCGCAACTTTTAATAATAGGGGGCTTACCAGATTTGTTACAAAATGACAGATGCCTCGGTTGTGAATAGCAACTGGACCTCTTTTACTCGTCTTCATAACTTGCACATTTAGTGCTATTTATTACTGTCAACTTGCGAGGTCGGTCAATCTTTAATCTATCAAAGTGTTAAACTGGTATTGGACAGTTTGTAAGGATTTTATTTTAACCCTCGGTCTATTAAATTGCTCATCAAATAGCATTAAAATTCATCTAACATAGTTCGAAAAGGCAGGTTTGCATGCTGCATGCCCACCAGTTGGTGATTGACATCTGTACCTGTTATACCTGTTGGTATGTGTTGTCACATTTATTTCAGCTGGTACCAGCATGCCTGCACCGCAGCAACCGTACCCACCTGTTGGGCAATCCGGCTACCCAGCACCATCTGCAGCTACACCTTATCCCTCACAGTCAATGAACTATCCAACTAGCACTGCAAATAATCCTACACCCCAAGGTAATCCTAGGCCATTTAGTGATATTGTGCTACTTCTGTTCGAGTCACAGAAGAGAGTGATAGGTGATTGATCAGCATGCGTAATAGTGGAAATATTTACTACCACGCTAACGATTGTTTCACTCATATCGACTGTGACCTGTAGAAAGTGACTGACCGTCCGACTGACTCACCGTCGCATTTTGTTGCAACATGTAGGTCTGTTAAACTCAGTTATAAACTGAAAATGGGTAAATTTCCAGTAAATTGTACACACCTATTACCCATTATTATATATGGTGAGCTGCTGGCTTCTATCTATCTGCTTACCTACCTATCTATATGTATCCATCCATCTATCTATTTAATTTGTTGTTGCTTTAAAGGAGTTATCTCCCCTTGGTTAGATCATTCAATCACACCCGAGTATTTCATGCACTATAGCATATTATATTATAATTATGCATGCATGCACCTCACAAGTGTTCATTGAGGTGCAACTACTACCTCTATTGGTCAGTTAGGCTTTAGATATTGGTTATTATTGTTGATGATTACAAATATCAGCCAAAAGCATAATGCACTGGTAGTTACATAATATTTGGGTCTATAAATTGTGGCTGACCTTAGGCATTACCTACTAACTTATGATATGCCTAAATTGTGCGTACAATTTGGTATACCTGTGTCAATATGATCATGTTGTCATAGTTTGTAACCGAGTTGCAATCATAGCCCTTTTTTATTGTTGCAGGGTATAATCCATATGGGGCCAGTACATCACAGACCCCGTATCCTCCTACTACCACTGCTTCACCAGGAGGCTATCCCGCTTACGGACAAGGTATGGGCTACGGATCCGGATCCACTTATCAAACACAGCCTCACGGTTATCCTCCACAGCCTACGGGTGGAAACCCACCCCACACCTCTTCTGGATACCCTGCTTCCACTGGATACCCAGGTTATCCAGCCTCCACATACTCTAATCCTGCTGCAGGTGAGCACATTATCCTAATCTCAGGTGTTCCTCAAGGAGGTTTGTTGCAACCACGGGAATGTGGTAGAGGGTGGGCAATTCGGGCTGCTGACTATATGCAAGCATGTCTTCACGAAATCCCACTAACACTCGTTGTTTGTGGCTGTCATTATAAATATCTTATATACGCCAACCAGTGGTACACGTACTATAATCAGCCATATTCAGTCTTGCACTCAAATGTCCAAATCAAAAGTTATTGAGTAAAATTGCTTTTCTGTTTGATCAGCCGCCTAAGACAAACCGTTTCTAATTTCCTAAGACCAACACTCCAAAATCTAAGTCTCAATCAAGGTGACCAAATTGAAAAGGAACAAGTTTCCATTTTCCAGTTTGGGACACCAATACCCTTATCGAAATCAAGGTAGCCAAACTGAAGAGGAATTATACTCAGTTACTTGATTGAGCGTATGGCAAGTTTGAAGTTTTTGCCGAGCACCAAGTGCTCAGCAAGTTTGACAAACTGCTCTGTATTCAGTCAATGACATGTCTGATATTCTGTTTAGTCGATATTAAAATTGGGAAGCACATTTACTGCGCAAGGCGGTTACTCGGTTACTGGCAAGCTGGTTACTCGGTTATCTTGCACCAGCAATATAATGTACTTTGATAGATTATTATATTTTATTAAACTGCAATTGCATCATACATGTACGATATGTAGATAGATAATAGCTGATGATTATGCTGACAAGAACTGTTGTTATCAACTATATTGTTATTTGCCGAATCATTGCACTGATGTATGTATAACATATTGTACATATTTATATGCACATATATTTTCAGTCACTGAGCCTTCGCTGGAAAGACAGAAGAGTTACGGGCTATCTGATGATGAAATAAAGAAGTCATTACACTCTGCTGTTGAAGATAAAATGCGACGTCGCCTCAAAGATATATTTTCTACGCACAAGGTATGCGTGGCTCGATTTGCTATTGCTTATATCATATGAGTGTGTGTCTATGAGTGTGTGCTCTATGAGTGTGTGTCTATTAATGATATTTGGCATGCAGAGTTATCAGTATAAGCAATGTCAGTGTTATATAATGTTTGTCTTGTCACACCCACTTTTGCTATAATCACCTACATAAAGATCTGATTGAGCAAGGTGGCTTACTGTTAGAGCGCTTGGGCTATGATTAACTGCTCACTGGTTCGATGCTATATAGAGTCACTCTGTATGTGGCTTGGGCTTCTACGTAATTGCACCCAGCCTCTGTGGTAATATATAGGCTGCAGCTCCCAGTATTGTATTGTAGTTGTATAATTGACAGGAGGCTACAGACAATGGTTTTAATATTATTAAGTCAGATTGTATTTGTCTCAATTAGAATATTGCTTTCATGTATTCTGAACATTTTAAATTGCTTTGTAGGCTGAGATGGACGTCTTACGGAAGACGCAGGAAGACTTATCGGATGGGCAGCATAAACTTGACTCAATGGCCACGACCATAGAAACAGAGAGTGTGAGTTATCTACACATATTTATTCAAAGTTACTAAAAATATCTTCTCATTTTTTGGAAAGCATCTACAGTGGACATCATTGGCTCTTTTTGAGTTATTCCTGGCTATTTGCAGACCAAACATATATTGTCAACATCGCGTACAAAAAGCTTCCCAAATGTAAAAAATAACTGCAAAAATCATTTTAAAATGTGCCCAGACTAATCAATAATCTGCAAGTGATATCAGCTGTACTTCTATTTTTTATGATTTCTCTGATAATTCGGCGTTATAGCGCTTCTAATTGTCTAGCTTAGGGGATTTCGGAATGTGAGAATGCAATATTATTCGTACTGATTTTTTTCTGTAGTCTAAATGTGAGAATGCAATATTATTCCTACTAATTTTTTTCTGTAGTCTGAATGTGAAAATACAATATCATTCCTGACAACTAAGATACCAGAGTTGAAGGATGAAATAGAGAAAAGAGGGGAGGAGCAAGAACTGCCCCCAGAGGAGGCTATTGAGACCACAGCTCCTATATATAGACAATTACTCCTATCCTTTGCCGAGGAGCAAGCAATAGAAGACACTCTGTATATACTTGGAGACTCTCTGAGGAGAGAAGTCATTGGTATAGATATTTACCTCAAGGTGAGAATCACTGGGAACATCTGTTAGTAGTGTTAGTAGAACAACTCCCATATAGCTTCATAAAGTGAACTTTTATAACTTGCAGTTAGCTTTATATTTGAAGTTGCATGCACATTAATCTGCATACATCCTTGTTTACTTCACAACATGCAATCTTATAAAATATTTCTTTTCAGTTTGATCACGTTGACTTAGACTTAGATGTTGGATTTGGTGTTGGGGTTGGGGTTTTGGCGTCCCAATCAGAAATTGAGAATTTAGTCTTAGGCACGCAACCAAACTGAAAAGGAACTTTACCAAAAGCCTTGCACATTCTACGTTATTGATGTGTACAGCTCAGGTTTTCTACGCTAAGCTGCGCTATGAGTGTTGCTTGCTGAAATGTGCATTATGCTTACTCTGAAATTTGGTACACAAAGATGTACACTTATGCTTGAAATATTACTAGGGCTGTTGGTTAATCGAATATTAGCTCCATAACTAGATAAATATGTTTCCTCATGATCAATCGTCCTTTAAGGGAATGTATATTTTAACATATGATTTACTCAATATTGTTTCTTACTTATAACGTTAGTAATTGACCTTTGATTATCTGATCAGGCTAATGTTAATGCAGACAATGTTCCATGGTCGTCTTGTTTTCAGGAAATGTCATTATATGCAATATTTTGCTAAAATTTGGTGCCTAAAACTTTAGCGTCACACAGCTTGTATATGGATGGAAACTGATTGAACTCACTGTAAATTTAAATTGAGATTAGTTGAAGAATAATTTTAAGGCATTCAAGATTAATCATTATCAACATTTTTAAACCTTCGGCACCGCTAGATATTGCCAATATCATTGCTATCCGAAATATATTTCCTGCCTAATGTATTTCTTGATGGCCACGTGGTCAAACGGATTGGCTTGCAGCACTGCCTTTCCAAGCTAAATGAAATAATCACAGGTTCGAATCCCATCAATGACTTAGGCATGCTTCAGTCGTTTTCAGAGAGCAAATTTGACGCCTCTAGCGGGTGCTCTGTCACAGGCTGGAAGATCATTACCACCTGCATTACGGTGTGAAATATCAAATATTTTTAATGAACCATGTTTGTAAATATGTACTTTCCTCCGTAGCTGTGATACTGCAATGTATGCTTTCATTGTAAATTCCCACATGGAATGTAACACATGGTCTAAATAGCTAGCACAATTTTTGACCAAAATGTACGTTGGTGGCTAGTAGTACAATATTCCCTGCGGGAATAAATTATTAGCAGACCAAATTTTGGCGTATTCCCAGGGCAAATCTGAATTAGCTAACTCTTTTTCTAGCAAATTTTGAACTAGCACAAAATTAATTTAAAATCATAAGTGTCGTTTTCTATATAATTATACAAATTTCAAATTTTGCTACTAAAACTCTAATCATTTTGAAGGGATGTAATATTAAAGAATTAATTTTGCGAAATTAGCGAAAATTAATTCCAACCAAATAATTTCTTCCAGTTGGGTACACTGCAAGTCTGAAATAAACATACCCATTACCGCTAGCTTTACAATGGACATTAGGGTTTGAAATGTTTTGAGAACTTCTCATTCATCAAGCATGTCGCTAACAAGTCGATCAGTAGCTCTTTTACTCCTCCAGATCATTGACCCATTTTATTGGCTTGTGAGCTGTACATAACCTGTCCACGGCTATACGTATGTACATAACCTGTCCACGGCTATACGTATGTACATAACCTGTCCACAGCTATACGTATGTACATAACCTGTCCACGGCTATACATATGTACATAACCTGTCCATGGCTATACGTATGTACATAACCTGTCCACGGCTATACGTATGTACTGTTGTATAACTTGGCGTAATGGATCAGGTCATTCCAAGGTTCTTTCTTGTCATATTATAGAAAGTGAGAGATTTATCCAGGAAACAGTTTATGCTCCGTGCCCTAATACAGAAGTGCCGAGAGAAAGCTGGGCTCTCAGATATCTACAGCTAAACTTAGTCAGCCATTCGCCAGATATCTGTCTGGTAATCTGCCAGGAGTATCTGCTTGGCATCTATCCGATATCCGCCTGGTATCTGCCAGGTATCTGCCAGGTATCTGCCAGGTATCTGCCAGGTATCTGCCAGGTATCTGCCAGGTATCTGCATGTCTCCTCACAACTTTTATTGACTATGGAACTATATAGGAACTATCTGGTATTTGTTCACAGTTGTAGCTCTATAGATTAGAAGATTTATATCAAACAACTATATGACCGATTAACCGGTTTTACTAGGGAGTAATTTTAGGGTAACACTTTTTCACTCCCTGGTATTATTTATATGTATGTATATTCGGTAGCAGAAAACGACTTGTCAGTTGTCCTATAACGCCATGACAAGCGTTTTTGGAAAGTTTTTTATTATTATTTGCAGACATCCAGGTTGGTTCAGTTGCAAACGTTTCAACTTACGAACATAGGTTTATTTTTACTTCACTTGCGCATAGTTCTTCCTCTCTGGTTGTTCTCCCATTGCAGATTGTGGTAGAATTTGTGCTGTAATGTGATTTTAAGATTATTTTTTATTTTATCTGTCAATGTTGGTAACACTAATCAATTATTAATCCTCTAATAAGGAAGCAATGGGGAAGGTTGTTACGTTGATATTTGATGATGTCACAATATTATGTATGTGCTAACAGTTGAATAATGTAATTTAGGTATGATGGACAAACACAGCTCGTCAAGGTCATTCTATGATCTGTTATAAGCCCAACCAACGACTATACCAACGACTATTATACAGTCACGCTAAAAACTGTCATCAGATCATGAGTTATCTCCTGCTTTTCTCGTGCTGAGTTCTCAGAAATGATGTTGTAAATGGAATAGCATGTCGATGTTTCACGGCCTTCTGCGAACGGCTGCGGCACACACCTTATATATAAATTGTCACTTCCAAATGAAGAGAGGAAAACTCTAGCTGTCTGATGCCTCTCTACTGTTGAGTTTATCGTCTGGGTATAGTCGTTGCCCAAACCCAACCGCCAATCTATATCCTATAAATAATGACCTCGACAACCAGTGTTTGTCTTTTCAGTTATAGATTTTTGGAAATGTTAGTGAGAATGGAACTCTGTTATATTTATGTTATCCAAGGTATCGCTTTAGATGTAGTTATTATCAGAACTTTCATAATTTGTCTGCCAAGGATGATGAAATATAAATACATGTAGATTTAATCATCTTTGCCTATTACGCTATAATATTTTATAGCTCATTCAAATGTTTTTCATCTTTGAAAAATATTTTTTCAATTTTGAATATTTGATTCACCAATAATTATTCTTAAATTGCAAATTTCATGCACCCAACTTGGTTCCAGTGGATGCGGAGTTGTGTTCTCCCGTCTAGTAGGGCCATTACTTGCACTCTAATATACTTTTACTTGCGAATGTACAGAAGTTTCTTTCGTTGCTTTCCTTGTTATTGATGAAATTATATGACATCATGATCACTGCTGAATTGCTGACATGTGAGAATCCATGCAAGTAATAACTTAGTTACTTAATAACAAGTAGTAACTTTTAGTGTGGGGCCCAGGGAAGGGACTTGTCAAAGTCTAGGCACATATGCTCTTGTAATATCAAATAGTATGACATCTCTGTAAGTGGGATATTCACAGAACTTTAATTTAACATTGGAAACCAAATATGGATTGCTTGCCCAGTTGCATCCGGCTAATCATGTAAATTTGAGAGCTGTCTTACCAGAGCTCGCTGATTGGCCAATGTAGGCCACACGTGGGCCAAGGGGTCCCTGCCTCAATTTCATTAAGACAACATCACACAGCCCATGTTTCTATGCTAGGCTACGCCACGACGATCTAAAGAGGTGTGGTTATGGTACTAGCTCACTGATGGAGCATAGGCCATAGCCAATTGTGTCAAGTTTGAACCGGGCTAGCAACTCTTTGCTAGCCATAGCGAGGCAAGGACCTCCATGTCTGACCGGAATGTCAATATTCCATTTTGCTTCTATTGTTATATGGAGTTCTATGGAGTTATAGCACTTTACAGGTAGAGATCTGCAATTCCAGTTGCCATAGTAACTGGTAAGGGTGTAATATTTATGTTAATATTGTATCAGAATTGCCCAGCTCCGTAGAGCGGGGAATGCTTCGTTTTTGTATCTCTGGTCTACCAGAGAAGATGACATCTTCTCCGGGTTGAACTGTTATAATTGTCTCAAGTGTAGCTCCAATTCCCACAATCTGCTGCTTGAGCAACAGGGCAAAGGTCGCCTAGGACAGGGGAAGGGCAACAGCAACCTGGAAAGGATCACCAGGTTCTAGGATGGAGTGCAAACTCACCAAAGGGTATCCAAGTGCCGAACTATGCAAGTACTTGGTCGAATGAATTCATATCCATATCCCAATTTATTGTATTTAATTAGTTATCTCTTACTAGTTGGTTAGAACAAAACTGTGCACTGTACCAGGACTAGCTCTCTACTGACTAGAGCTGGCCGCAAGCAAAACTTATATAGAACACACAAAACGGGGCGTACCCTTAGAACGCTCAAGATTTACTAGCCATTATAATTGTCTATAAACGATAAAACCGAGGCATCTAATCCCCTCGATTTAGCACAAAATATGCTGATTGGTTGATTGCAAAAGAGCTGAGGAATAGCAAAATTCTCTGCTATGTCATAAAGAAACAATGGAGTGAAACCACCTAGCGGCTTGGCCTTACTAAGCAAGTAATAATAGAAAATGGTGAGTAAGAAAAGTCAACTCAATGCAAGATCAAAGACCAAGGCAGGTAAACGCGAATCCGGGTCTATTCGCAACTGCCGTTTCGAAACCAGATGTCGGGGTCAGGCTACTTAGGCATTAGACAGGGGGTGACTATGCCCAAAACCCCAAACCCCAAACCACAACTCTGTAAACAGTCAGTTTCCAAATGGCAGTTTCGAAACCGCCGTACACCGGTAAATGCAGGGTGAGTCAATCGCATGAATGGATATGCAATTGAAAGCGATTGCTACTAGCTCACTGTTGCGTGAGCTAATTCGAGTGAGTCAACTGTCCACTGATCCAGTACATATCCTGTAGTAATTAGTTAAGCATGTGTGCGTAATTAGAGACAGTATCACGGGAGACAAGGAGGGGGAATGGGTAGGAAAGTGGTGAATCTGCCACTATATGACACTTCACCAAATCATGAAGTTAAATATGAAATTAAATATCGAGAATATCAGTTGTACACAGCTATTAACATTTTTCTATAAAACATTTTGTTTAGTTGTTGATAGAAGCGATTTACATGTATGCACTGTTCGTGTGTCTCTTTTTAGAATACCCTACTGGAAGAAATTATTGGTTGCAATTAATTTTGGCTAATTTAGCTAATGGGAAATTCGCCAAAAATTAATTCCGCTAATATTTAATTATTTACAAATTTTAGAATTTTAATAGTAAAATTTCAAGGTTTTATTTAGAAAACAACACTTTGCGGGATTTTAAATTTCGCTAATTTAAAATTAGCTAAAAATTAAGTCCGCTAATTAAGTTTTTTCTGAGAATTCGCCAAAATTAAGTCCGCTAATAATTTCTTCCAGTAGGGTA
>JAOQGN010338099.1:0-14057 GCA_027564295.1 Himantozoum antarcticum
ATTGTAATTATACTGTAGAAGTATTGGCATTGTAATTATACTGTAGAAGTATTGGCATTGTAATTATACTGTAGAAGTATTGGCATTGTAATTATACTGTAGAAGCATTGGCATTGTAATTACATTGTATACTGTAGAAGTATTGGCATTGTAATTATCAGATTTACTAATTAATTATTGCTAATTATTGCAGACAATAGTACTGGCATTATTTGCATTATTGACTATTATGACTATGTAAAAATGTATACTGTACATCTCCGGCAAGAATTACATGAGCTTATAGTCCTGTGCTATATAGTGAGGGATTCACAGTATAAGCTCATGCTATAAAAACGGGACCAAATTTCTTACAGAACATGGGTGCGCTGATGAAATGGGACTCACGTTGACAGAACTGGGTATGCAGCTTATAGGCGAGACTAAGTTATGTGAAAAGACATTAATATGTTACTATGGTACCCACCTGCTTCTGGTTATAAATCAGATTGAAATAATCTTCATTAACAATGACAAGAAAATAATATCAAAATGTAAATAAATCCATGACTGTGTGTGACGACATAATATCAGCTGTTTGGCATCTCAAAGCAATCAATACTATATCATTTGTAGTAATAAAAATGACAAACAAGACTCAAATTTATCCCATTTATTTTTATAACACAACTGTTATCTCTAATGAGTGAAAATGAAAACATTGTAAATTGTAATGCTTAAAAATTCGCCTAATTGTTGGTAGGAACGGCACCATCTGCTCACAAAACTGCGCTGTTTCCTCTTTCATAGACACAGACAGATTAGTGCATGTTCATCAATATTTTCCGACTGGAGTCTGTGGTTATACATTCATATAAATATGCTGTATAAACTAAACCTAAGCGGACAATTGGTCTCAAGTAGAAGCGCACCAGTCTCAAGTAGAAGCGCACCAATCTCAAGTAGAAGCGCAGTGCGCCTATCATTATAGTTCTATGTGCTTGCACACTGAAACTCAAATTCTTCAATTCTTCAAATTCAAAACTTCATAATCAAAATCCCTAATGTATACAGTAGCATACATGGATATGGACCCATAAATTATCAGAAGCAAAAGCTTAGAAATTAACCAAAAATTTATTTGATCGAAATGCAATCAGATTGATATCGGTTTAATAAAATGTTTATCCGAATGAACATACAGAAAACAAATTGAATCTAAGCGATTCTTTTCCAGATATAGCATTGTGAAAATGGACAACTCCCATTGAATGCCATTGGGATGTCATGATAGGTCCCTATGACGATGAAATAGGTCATGTGACTACTCAAAGTATACAAGCTATGATTTCCATATAACCAGAGCCATGTAGTGAGAGAGTTACGCCAATGTGAAAATTCCGGTTTGGTCGCCATGCGATCTATAGGGGCCTTTTGGAACCAACCGGATACATAGTAGACAATTAGACTTACCTTCCAAAATTGGATATCTCCGATTCGTTCACCTAGACGCTTGCCCACATCAGCTTGGGTTCGTTTAGTCTTATCATCAGTCTCCCGGCACATTCTAACCGTATCCATCCTCAGTCTTTCACCAGCTGTTCTCACTCTATCTGACAGCAGGTAGTTTGATTGGTTACTTTTGGACCAATCATTAGGGGTGTATCTGGTATAGAGAGCATTTCGGGCAGCAGCAAAGACTGGAGGAACTTTAACATTATCGAGTTCACCAATCTCATTGCTGTAGGAAAGTGGGTTGGGCAGACTTTGAGCATTGGCTATCTGAAAATGTAAAAGCGAAAGATTTCATCAATACTTATGCAAAAGAAGAATAATTATTATTACTGGATTGATAGTAGTTATCCATATATGCATATCCATATATGCATGGCAGTCCTCACTCGGCTCTCCAGAGTGAGGACTGCCATTGGGAAGAAACTTTTTAGGATAATGTTCACAAACCTCTTCAACGACAGTGTTTTTAGGAGAAGCTAGATGTTTCTTGTGGCTTGATATGATATGTGGTAATTGATATTGTTTATGCTTTCTTATTGATAATTGACAGTTTTTTATGCTTTTTAATTTTGATATTTATTTTTTTAATTGCTTGTGTTTTTATGCAACCTCACACAATTATATTATCACTTTATTCAGTGACAAATAAATTGACTCTTACTCTCTTACATACTACCACAATGTTATAATGATGTCATAGTCATGTTGTTTTGCTTGAACCTTTCAATGCGATCGTCCATGAACATATCCATGTAATATTACAAATACCAATAAGAGAATTATATCGAAATGTCAGATATCGGTCCATGTGCGGTGTGAAGAATTCCAAACCTGGTTTTTATGTTTTGCAACATGGAAGATTATTTAAAATTGGTACCTACACCAATCTTCACCACTAAACCATGAAAATAAACTAAACCATTCCAAAATATAATGGAACTGCCTATTACATGTTGGGGAAAATGTTGCAGTAAAAAATATTATGTTACTGTTTGAAATTCCCCCCAAAAAAAGAACTTGCGAATTCATCAAGCTAACTTCATTTGTTCATCAATATATCATTTAGAAATTTGTTGATATGTAATAAAATGTCCATAAATAAAATCATCAAAATAGTAGATGATAATATGTTTTGTTTTAAAAATGCCATAAAATCAATCAATTACGAAATTTATACGAAAATTAGTGCGGTAATGTTATGGCCATCAAGCACCAAGAATGACAAAGTACTAGTACCTGCTTAGCTCTGTCTATATTATCTCTAAATGGGAAGAAAGCATCTGAACTGAGAGACACTCCAGAGAGCTGACTAATCCACAGAGATCTCTCAGCTTCTGTTAACGCTTCCGGTACCTACATGCAAGTATCAGCCTATTTTCAATATTAAATATAATTATATTGAATTATGCACCAAGTCATGAAATCTGTGGAAATCCTGATCACCGCCAGTGTAATAAGTACCGCATATAAAACATCTATTAAAGTAACTGGTTTGTTTACAAATATTGGCATAATATTGTCAATCTATATTGGTTTAATGATCGAGCCAATAATCGATATGATACAATCGTTGTAAAAATGGGTCATGTCACAATTTCAAACAAGGCAAATATATATGCAATATTTAGGAATTAAAGGAGCAAAAAAAACAGTGACTAAGAACTTGCAACTAATGAATCAATTATTGTCGTTTGTTATATATATACTGTAAGTTGTTTTATCTACATGTTTGGAGTACTAGTAATACAGCCGAATTATACAGAGTTATCTGCTCTTGGCCTTAAAGCTGCAGGAGAGAACAACTTTCTCAACAAGTCATTGCGAGTACCGTTATTATATTATATATGATAGCGAATAATCGCACATCACGAAACAAATTACATTGTCAAGTGTCAATTTATTTAGCAGTATGAAAAGAATAGCAACAGCGCACCAGTTCAATATTAATGGCATGCAATTGAAGATCCTCTGACATGTCATGCTCAAAAGAACTGGCATTTGTTTCATGGTAAGAGCCATGAGAAAAATCTAACCTTCTCAAAATAGCTTTCCCATTGAGCTTGGTTCATTTCCTCACCAACTGTGCCAGTAACATATGCATCTATAGCATTGGACTTCTCAGCACGTTTAACTTGAGCCTTGAATGCCATACATTGCACCTTTGGATGCTGTCGTAACCACCTGTTGTAATCATGAAACACTATATGCATTTATATATATAAAATATACCTGTCTTATCAGATACAAGAAGTGATGACGCTACTGTATAGCAACATTATCCAATATTTTTGATGAATTATTTCATATTTACATGGTTACCCCAACGGTATTGAGACTAGAGTGCTAGATGTAAAATTATAACGGAGTTTGAAAATTAACATTACATTAGTCAAACTTTAATCGAACATGGCATAGCGAAAGTAGTTAAATAACAGCCAAATTCAGTATATAGAAAGGCAATTCAATAACAAAAAAACACGAATGTAGCAATTTAGGGGTGTGTTATTACATTATCATGATTTATAACATTCATAACTATTCATAACATTATCAAAAATTACAAAAAATATCTGATTCATTTTTTACATCTATCATTAACAATATCGAATGATTTGTACTGTTATCAAAATTATGTAATAATATCTCAATTAGTTATTATTATCAACTATAATAATTATCGATGCAAATATTTAATATTGAAATAAAAGTGTATAAGATACCAGTTATTAGCCTTGTCCCCAGCTAGTCTAGTGCAATGTATTCTTGACTGCTGGCCAGCCCCTATGCCAATCACCTGCCCATTTTTAGCATAACAAACGGAGTTAGACTGAGTATACTTGAGGGCAATTGTAGCTACGGTCAGGTCTCTCACTGCCTCCTCCGATAACTGCAACATACATTGTCAACGATCGTAAACAGTCCAAAAAAGACTAACTGCAATGTTCTGTATGTGGACATGCCAGATTATAGCATAACTTGCAATAACTCATTATATTTATATTTTAATGTTTGTCCAACCGTTACATATCAAGGCAGTAAGGCAAAGCCTCATTTGCAGTTATAATCGGCTGCATTGATTTGTTGCAAAAAGCCTACATGACTATTTCTGGTACCTACTAAGTGCCATATATCACAATAGGTTGCCCAAAGCCATATAGTAGATACTACTATAATTATGGCTCTGGGCTACGTCCCAGACCTGTCCTGGGCTACGTCCCAGACCTGTCCTGGGCCACGTCCCAGACCTGTCCTGGCTACGTCCCAGACCTGTCCTGGGCTACATCCCAGACCTGTCCTGGGCTACGTCCCAGACCTGTCCTGGGCTACGTCCCAGACCTGTCCTGGGCAAAGTCTCCTATTATGGCTCTGGGTTGGCTATAGCCACTAGAGTAAAGGCACAAAAGATAACTCGCCCTCATCGTTATACAGCAATCACCAATATCAGAATTGTTTCACATTGTATATGAATGCCGTCAAACAATGGAGGTAACACAAATATCATTAGAATTTTCTTGCCATGCTATTTGGGCCACTCACGGTTTTGTGATTGCTGACTATATTAGTAAACATTTCTGGGTTAATGACACAATTATTCCTTGTTTGTGATAGCTGCAGGCCATAGAGAGTTCTGATCTCCATCTCAGGTGGCTCGTAGTCTGGATCCATTTTCAGCACACAGTACTTGCCACCCTTTTTCTTTTTTAACACTGCCAAAGCTTCATCTTCATATCCTGGGGCTATAATTCCATCAGACACCTTCAATACAAGTAAATTTCAAGTGCAGGCAATTTATATTACAAGTATTCATTAAAATTATTAAACGCAAAGTTCACATGGGTACCAGTATTCAACAATGTGAATTCACTTCACTATTGAAATATTCTAGACAGTTACAATGTACTAACGTTGTAACTGTGTATTTTTGGATTTATTGAAAATCCAAAAAAAAAGATTATGAGAATAATATACAAAAAACATCCTACTGATCATTCTGCTCCCCTATTCAAAAAGGCAAACATTCTACCAATACAGCAACTATATGCACATGCAACTTTCTATAGCCACGATAAACCCAAAAACTAATTTTTATGAAACGCGACATTCCGCCATTTCATTGCCATTCCCTAAATCTACTTCTACATCTGGTCATCGTCAGTTCACATATCAAACAGCGAGTGCTTGGAACAATCTGCCGGTGTCGATGCGGGCGATGGTAGACGTGGGTTGTTTTAGGGTGGCCCTGAAGCAGTACCCGATGGACTTCATGGATTAGCCTCCCTGTATACATACTTATGTAGAAGTTAACTGTTTTCTTGGGCTCCGGCCCTTGATTAGCCATGCTACTGCGCAATAGAGCCCCATCATTACTGTTACATATTTGACATGTTTTAAATGGTCAAATTTTCCATGTTGAAAATGGTACATTATATATTTTCTATTATGTAGCAATTGTGTAATTATCCTACTTAAAGCTATTTTTGTACCCACTTATTATGGAATAAAAACAAACAAACTAACATTAGCAGCTTTTCAAATGCACGAGCTTGACTTTATAATATGCTGTGTACAAGTATAGTGTTCCTACACTAGGCACAAGAAGTGTAACAAGTAGTGTTCCTACACTAGGCACAAGAAGTGAACAAGTATAGTGTTCCTACACTAGGCACAAGAAGTGAACAAGTAGTGTTCCTACACTAGGCACAAGAAGTGAACAAGTACGCATCTATAGTAATTGCTATTACGCGGCGACTTTGCAGGAAATAAAGAATATCACAGCAAAGAAAAACTCGCCGATTGTGATAAGTTAAATTACGATAAACTATTGTACGAAGTTCCAGCAGTTACGGTGTATGTGCAAGACTACAGACTATGTATTATATAGACTACATTAGTTATTATATAGACTACAATTATACTAGGTGTTATACTAGTAATTAGTGCAAACCTCTTTGGAGATTATTTTAGCTGTTGACACATCACAGACATCAGATAAAGCTATGAAATCACCAAAGGAGCTCATTCTATCTGCCCCTCTAGCACGGGCATACGCGATGGCCAAAGGGGACAACTCCTCAGCCATATCTGACACCATGCATAGTTTCAGTTCCTCTTTACACATGGGAGTGCCAACAGCAGCCCCTGAAACATGCACACAGGAACATTTTCTTAATTCCTGGGCATGATAATTAACCTGCTGAATAATTAACGATCAAAAAGTTATTGTTGATAAACTGAAAGTAAATCAAGTAGACAATAGAAGATTCGTAATGGTATGCACTTCGTAATAATCAAACGACAATAGACACAACATAAACGACCAGCTGCAGTTCAATTACAAAATTGTAAATGATACCACCTATTCCAGGATTTTAAGTTTTCTTGCCAAAAATGTGGGGTGAGAATGCTGGAAACCCAGACTTAGTAATGTCTCAAACATGAAATCAAAATTGAACCCAAAATAAATAACACAATAACGCCAAAATTGTTAAAAGTGTGTGAAAAGGTGGAGACTTCCTATGGTCATGTCTAGTCCGGCCACTTTACCAAGATATGAAGAGCTGGAGAAGTTCGGGTATAGCTTCTATATAGCGCCAGAAGGGTGCTGGAGTATGAACTCCAATAGTATAGTAGATGTAACATAACTGCAATGCTAAAATTTATCATATCTACTATTTATCATTTCAAACCAATAAAATTCAAGCAGGCCCGCTCGGTGGATTGGATCAAAGTAGCGGTAGTTAAATACATCAGCTGAATGCGTGAAGTGCAAAAATGCTACACAGTCCTCAGCCGATCAATATATTTTACGCAAAACAGTACCGAATGGACGAAATTATGGAGACATCTTAATTTATAGACTGGCATATGATATCACATGATATTAAGCGAAGTGGAACAACTGTACATGAGCTATCTCACCTGCAGGGCTGACATGTTTAAAAGAGGCAGCAGCAGAGAGACCTAGAGCTGACCTCAATTCTTTCACAAGTTGCCAAGCATTCAGAGCATCACATAAGTTAATGAAGCCTGGCGAACCGCACAATACTAAAATATAGTTGTTGCAATAGTACAAATATAATGATGTTGATATAGTGTCGATGAGAAAATCAGAAACGTAATAAAATAATATATTAATGCTGAATGCATTAATATAAGCCCAATTCGATAGAATCTGTTATTTACAGAGCCGGGTTATTTCATAAAGTGTACGCAATGTATGCTACATGTACATGTATTTCTAAATGGAATGCAAAGCAATAATTAATTCAACAATAATACTACCAATTTGTGACAATTTACTTCCCACATAGTCCAATGAATTTAGTCGTCCTACCTAAAAATGTACTTGGGTGAACAATAAACTTCTTGAAATTTTTTTTTAAACATTTCAGATTAAGTTCAATTTTAGCTGCAGCATCCCTGTTCGCTTGATAAATACAAAAACTGTTGCTAATTATCTTTCGAAGGCTATGATTACATGTATGTTTAAGCGTATTATAAGAGCTACATATTGCATTGATGCATTGACTGTGATCAACTGATGGACAACTTGCACTAAAAAAAAAAGAAGATTGAAAAGCGCAATTTCATGCTGTTACCAGTGAGTGGAAGCTGATCTTTGGTGGTATAAAGCTGGGCAGGTTTCTGGTGAGGGTTCATGCCATATCTCAGGGGCAATACAGACTTCTCTGAGGCATACTGTAGGCGGAAGTACTTGGATATAGCATCATCATACTCAGCTGTATGTTCAAATGCCTTGAGAGCTAAACCTTTGCGAGTTTCTATAGATGTATCTAAGCTCTCACAATCGTTCATCTCCTTACCAACTCTACAAATTTGTCAAAAGTTAAGTTCCACTAACATTGAGTTTTCTGCTCAAATTTAAACTGCAGGAAACAAAGAATGACACAGGAAAGAAATACTTGCCGATAGCAATAAGGTATATGATGATAAATTATTGTACGAAATCCCAGCAGTTACAGCGCATGTGCTAAACTACAGACTATTTATTATATTATTAATTAGCGGGAAACCTCTTTGGAGATAAAAAATAAATATAAATCAATATGGTTTTGGGGGCATTCGTGGGAAATGCTCAAACTGTGTATAATTATCAGCAGTTCCTTACAATATGTACCTACTATTGTCTACTAAATAACTGCAGCCTATAAATTGCCACAGAGGCTGTAACCATGTATCAGCTGACACTATGTACAGAGTGACTCTGTGTCCAGTCACACAGGTCAGATAGTCATTACAGTCCGGAAACTGCCACCGGACACTCTGCCACCGGACACTCTGCCACCGGACACTCTGCCACAAAGCCAAATTGCTCACCCTAATGATGAGATGATTATAGTTTAGCCGTTGGTACATCACAGCTAAATCAATTTTGTAAATTTGCTATAAAATATGAAATCTTTGATCAAACAATTCGCTAAAGCTGTTACCAAAGTAACTAAATTATTTTCCCGCATAATATTTTGTCCTGCAAGGTAATGAATTACAAAATTATTTAATGTAGAGGATCATTATTCACCGGAGATGTTGATCATGCTTCTAGTGCAGCAGCTAAATATTTTACAGTTAAAAGAGCAGGAGGTACTTTTCTTGTCATTGCTTGTCAATAGAAAAACATAACAGAAATGTAACATACTCATTTTTTCCACTCACTAGGAATTATATCAAATATAAACATAAAGGCTAAAGCCCCAGACGGCATTATGTTATAACATGCTGTACCTATCATAGTCACTAGGGTCACACAGAACAGTGACTCTAGCATGGTTCTTTGCAGCAGCTCTAAGTAGCGTTACACCCCCAATATCAACGTTTTCTATGGCTTGTTCAACAGTCACATTATCAGCCGATATCGTCTTGGCAAATGGATACAGATTGCAGACCACAACTCTAATGAAGATTAAACAGAATATTATATACAATAACTCACTAGATGCAAATAATAATAAGTCAATGCATGGTCCGCGGTTAGCCATAAATCACACTAAATTGCTAAACAAGATTAAACATAATTATTATCGTGTACAATGACCATGCGAAATATGAATAACAACTACAAAACTACACTACATAGCATTATAATTGATAAACTTTGAAATACAAATTGGGAACCATAGCTATTAACAATATTAGTAACAAATCATCACCTTCTCCCCACTTAGTAGCAATAATAAAATTATATGGTTATTTTAGGTCAGCATGCAACAAAAGTGGCCTGGTCTAAAATTGCAATACCATTGTAATTGGTTTCGATACCATTGGGCTTCTCATCATGTTATGGTTACAAAACTGACACCCATTATTTATTAATTATTCATCAATTATAGTGATAGTTAAGGCAAACTTTTACTATCAAATATTCTTAATTCTAATTATCAAATATATAAACGATGCTATATTTAATAATATTTGTTATTATTACGGTATATTGATGATTTTGTATTGATATCATATCAATAAAAAATAAAATAAATACAACCATCTGTTCTCTAGTAGAAAATAATGCTGATGGGGAATGATAACAGGCAGATATCATATCAGGTTAATAAGTTGATATAATTATAGGATAATACTAGTTGATATAAAAAAGTCTATTATAGAGGACAGCACAAGTCTTTAATATAAAGTATATCTATCGGCATTCCTAAACTGATTATAATACTTCCACTAATAAACGTAGGCTCACCTGATGTATTTGAAGTTACCTTTGTCCATGTCCTCGTGATCTTCAGGTGAATCTCTGGCTAATATTCCCCCGTGAATAGCAGGATGTAGTGTCTTCACACGTCCTCCCAACATCTCGGGGGCTCCAGTAACGTCCGCAACCTCTCTACATTGGGCAGAGCAAAACATAAGTCAATCAGGAGGTAGAACATCTCTGTTGGAACTTTTTTATCACAAAAAGTTTGATTTTAATAGTTCTAGAAATCTAAAGCATCATAAATCGATGTCAGAGTAAAATTGCCACACTTGATGTCTTCTTGGACATAATTTCTCAAATGAATAACAATTTAAAATTATATTTTAAATTGCTAAGCTTCCGCTTGCCCTTTCCATCAGTGATAATTTTCTCATTTCAGCCATACAGCTCATCAATCGCAAATCCAAACGATCAAATACGATTACCACAGGGCTTCCACTTAACAGTTATACTTTAAATTGATTGTGCACTCCATTTACCATATACTCGGCAATTGTCAACTAATCCAGGGCTATTAACTTATCATCCTATAATGGCGCTGTTTTTAATGCTAATTGCACTATACAAAGGTAATTATATAATTATATAATGCATACACATGAGTCAGTCACCGCTGCATTTTACAATATTTTATGTTCATCCGAACTGTACAAAATTACTGAATCTTACAAATCTTATATATTCCACTTTTATTTATTTTATTCCGCTTTCTTGATCTGAGCACAAACTCACTTCTAGTCTGTAAATATGATTCTCACGACACATATTATTTCACTCTTTTGCTACAAAGCCGCTACGGAGGCGTTATGAGCATTATAGAGGCCATAGATAGAATGATAGTGTGTGCCAGTCAGTGAGATCTTACAATGGCATTAACATTACCTGACAGATAGTCCAGCATCTCTCAAGGCTTTGGCAGTACCACCAGAAGCTATCAGTGTCAGCCCTAATTTATCCAGCTGCTTAGCCAAATAAACAACACCAGTCTTATCAGAAACACTTAGCAAAGCTAGAAAATTATAAACAGTAATCAAAACGTTATTTTGGCTACCACAGAATTGAGAGTAGGCCAAGTTCTAAAGGCATGACCGTCATTAGTTGCAATTTTATAAAATATAGTTGGAATATGGCCATTGACAATTAGCAGCTATGAATGTTACAATAAGCACATTGCCTTTACCTTGCTAAATAGTCAATTAGTTGTGAGCAGGTTTAGAAACAGCCTACTTTTGGATGTCATACCAAGTCTTACAGTCTACAGGAACAGTAAATTACGCATCAACACTTCTAGTCTAGTAGGTCTACATGATAAAACACCGTAGCGAGTAGAAAAATTAGATAAAAAGCCTTAGTATCAAGTGTGAGACTTGAGTAATAGTCGCATGATAAAACAGCAATGCACTAAAAAAATTTCCCTCCACCTACTTGATGATGAAACACTGCACACAACCCAATAACCTAGAATCGCTGTCAAATCTTACCAATACACAAGAGAGAACATAGATACATTGTACCATGTAGTATATCAATGGACACACAGTCGTCCAAATTACACTCTGGAAATCAATTGGCTATAACTATGCCTATTTGTATAAATTACTAGCATTAGAAATTCAGGAAAAGTTTGACAACAGCATTAAATTGAGCATAATTGAGCATAATTAATGGCTAATTAGTTTTAAGCAATTGAAAGTAGAAAGTGGTTCAGCGGACTCAAAATTGGCAATCACTACTTGT
Organism: Himantozoum antarcticum; assembly: GCA_027564295.1. NCBI lineage: Eukaryota > Metazoa > Bryozoa > Gymnolaemata > Cheilostomatida > Bugulidae > Himantozoum > Himantozoum antarcticum. Next base: position 11,954 of record JAOQGN010338099.1, read on the forward strand.
AAATGACTAGCAACTGCACACATCTATATAGAAATGCGGCGATGATGATATTGTACTGATGGCGTGATTGTGATTATTGGTGAATTTGGATATAATATTCTCACAAATCAAATCAACAAATAATAACTCAAATTCTAGACCGTTGTCCTTACCTCTCCAGTTGGTCTACTTTATATACAATTACATACAAAACATAAGTTTATTAGGTACTGGTTGAAAACTAGCAAGCAGTAAGCATCAATAAAAAGTACAATAAATACAGTAAATAGTAGAGGAATAGAGAGGAATAGAGAGGAATAGAGAGGAACAAGAGGTATGTGCTGGAGGTGTAAAAGGGCGGTAGCGGATAATAAAGATATTATGATTAGAAATATATGAACAAACTATTAATCATTGCTTAATGTTGTGTGGCCTAGTAATATGGTAAGAGCAACATCATTTTAGATAGAGATGTTTTTATTCACTTATTTGGGCCGATTCGATACCGATTCTGATAGCCAACTTATATGACAAACCAATTAAGATATTATTAATCTAAAAGTTCTTAGGAAAATAAACCGTGGTTGGAGATCGATAGCTACCAATGGTATGACTGACAATAAATTTTGGTCACTATGGTATATAAGTATGTCAAACTTGTTGTGTTATCGTATTATGAGTATTTCCAGGAATTAAGGCTATACGTTTTGACAGACTAATACGAAGTATAACGCGTGACGGTGAAGGATGACGAGACGAAGCAACCCAGCTGGGGACATCGGATCATTCTTATTCTTCATTGGTTCATGGCGAGTGGTCGCAATACAACATGGCATCACAGACAAAGTGGCCATTGTGAATGTGAAGTGAAAGAGTTACATTTATTATATTGAGTAGTGTCGAGTATTTATAAGATCCTTGAGAGTGGTGTTATTGTGTTTAGGAGTTATTGTATTATATATAGATAGAGGGTGATTATTTTGTGATTAGTGTTTGATTATGAGTTTACTAATATTATTGAGCTTCGTAGATTTATTTGTAGATAAATACTGGATAAAGGTGTTATAACTTGTAGGAATTGTAGGGGAGTTTTGAGGAAGGCAAAATGGCAACTGGATTCAATTAGAAGGATTTCCCCATTCTTTCGATCGATAGTAATGACGTTACAGGTTCTTTCAAGTCATGGTTATTAGAATTTGAATTATGTGTAGAGTTGACAGCTTTGAGGATGAGTAAAGAGATGGCAGGTGCGCACCCAAGGTGAGGATAAATTTAGGGATAGAATTAAAATATTGTCGTTAATTGAAGCCATAGGTAAAGGAGGTAGAGATACACTAACCTCATTAGGCTTCGACTTAAAAGCGGAGGCATCCACATATGAGGGTGCCACATATGAGGGTGCCACATATGAGGGTGCAATGGAGAAGTTAAAAGGTTTGTATGATAGGCAAGTGTCTATTTATGTCAAAACAATGAAATTTGTTTCTGTAAGCCAAGCTAATGGGGAAGATGAGCTCGCATATTTATTGAGTTGAAAAGTTGAGCAGAGCCATGGAATTTGGTAACGGTAATAATGATTAGCGTGAATGTTTTGCATTAGCTTTAGCTGTTAACGGGTTAAGAGAATCATCTGTTAGGAGACAGTTGATGGAAGAAAATGATTTATCCTGGACTCAATAGCTACTACACTTAAGTCTAGACACCTGGCAAGAGAAGTAGAAGGCATTCTCAATGAAGCTAGAGCGGGTCAATTTAATGTAAAAATGGAGATTAAAACTCAGGTAACTGCCATTTATTCCAAGAATCATTATAAGTCAGATAGTCCCGAAAGCTCTTTGAGTGCAAAGTCAGTGAATAGAATGTCAAACGGTAAGAGACATCCTCAATATACGATAGACATAGAAGTTCAAGCAGAGATTCTAGGTCCAGTAGCGATGGAGACAGGTTGACACCTGAGTAGAGAAACAGAAGTGAGCACTATCAACGACCAAGGATACACAGGCAAGATCGTCCACCTAGAAGATACAGGCGAGACAGGACACCAGGTAGATCCTCTCCTCCTAGACAAGGAGACCTGGTTTGTTATGAGTGCAATAAGGTCGGTCACCAATTGCGGAGTTGTACT
>JAOQGN010338210.1:0-14055 GCA_027564295.1 Himantozoum antarcticum
TACCTACACACCTACATGTATCTATACTCTACTACCTACACACCTACATGTATCTATACTCTACTACCTACACACCTACATGTATCTATACTCTACTACCTACACACCTACATGTATCTATACTCTACTACCTACACACCTCTATGTATCTATACTCTACTACTTACACAGCATCTTATAATTGCGAGTCTACTTACACAGAAGGATTGAGGTGATAATCGATACTAGTCAGGATTGCCAGGGCTGCCAATTGACTAGTTGCCATACCTGTTTATATTAAGAAACAAATTGAGGACACTTACCCCAAAGTGGCCATTGGGGCTGACCCAGCCGCATTTGGCTGACAATAATTACTTGCTGTTTTGTTGCCATTTGACAGTCAATGCAACAGATAAACTATTTGGCAGCTCCTACTGTATTATCTTCACACCACTCAGCCGAGATTATAGTGACTCAAGCGAGGGGCGTGGGAGACTGTTCGGGATCTCGGGCCTTGCAAGATTAACCAATTAGTAACAATGTACCTACTTCCGAGATCCTTCGTTTCTCAGCCAATGACTATTAACCAATTAGCATGAAATTGTTGTGGCGAGATAATATAGGGCACGCCCTTTTATTGTATTTATATTTAAGCAGCAACGAATAGCCAGCTCTCTAGTTGTGAGCTAGCTCTGGTACAGTGCGTATTCACCGAGTATTGTTCAGTTAAAGTTAAAGTTGGACCAGTTAAAGTTGACCAGTTAAAGCTGGTCACTAACAAGGTGAAAAATAATTATTTTTCACCTTGCTAGTGACCAACTTTTTAGTTTGTGATAATTAATAAATTATTATACACTGAATTTACCACATCTCTGTATAGTTTTGGACATCTAAGTGAACTCTAGCTCAGTTGTTTTTAGGCAACTGGATCAATTGGGGGGCTTTTGTCAACTGCATAGCAGTGAAACTGTACAGTTGTGGCCAGCTACCGATTATTACTAACTGTGAAACCAAGACATGCTACCAAATATAGTTGGCTAGACTATAACAGATCTAAAACAGCAGCTACCAAAATGGATCAGGGGTATATAACTACATATTAAAGAAATTTGTACAAAATAATTACATATAGTAGTATATCATGCTGTGCAAACTCCTATATTTTATCTATCTCTCCCACCAGTAGAGATTGGAAAGTGGTTAAGATAGCTGCTGCACCTTGCCCGTGAGGTTATGGGTTCGATTCCAGCTGTGGACAAATGATTTCTCTGCTAAAAATTATTGGCGATTTTCTTAATTTTAAAGTTGCCCCCTGTGCCCTGATCAGCAGTTAAAATAATTAAAGATGTCAGTTGGTTGCTCCATGGGGAGGCCCATGGGGAGGCATATGGGGACCCAGCTCACTGCAAGAAAAAATAATATTTTCCTTTCTTACTACTGCGCCTTTGTTCCCTGTTTAACGAGCCTCTAAAGTTGAATAAGTTGAATGTTATTGTATTGTTGTCAGTCAAAGTTGTCCGCTCATGTTTTGAGTTCGTACATAAACGGAAAACTCTTCAATTTTGCTAATAAAAGATTAGACCAAATAATATAAAATCACATTGGCTATTTTATTGCGTGTTTGCCATGAAATAAGGAACAACGGAACATAATGTGATTAAGGATATTATGCAGATCCAGAACCCATATCATCCGCTACACATTCCCATGCCTTGAAGGTGTTAAAGAGGAATGCCTTCTCTTTAATATCTGTACAAGTTGTGCCTTGCTCACATCCGCAATCGGCAGCATTGGACCAGAGCTTGAAACCTACGGAGCAAGATTCTCCTTCCTTTAGAGGGGGATAGCAATAGGAGCCACCGAAGATGTGCAACCTGGATGGCTTCTTGCAGCATCCGTTGTGGCAGTCAGCATCAGTTCTACATGGTTGCTACAAAAAAATAGCCTCATGAAAACAAAGACACGATAGCTGAGTGGCAGCCCGAGGCAGCCAAGAGGCAGTGTGGCAACCTTATATTAACCATGCTATCTATTCATTATACATGCTAAACAATATATCATTAATGTGTACTCGATTGGTATTCATACATATATCCAAAACAACACCGCCATTGTACCAGTGTTATTTCCGAATATATTTTCGGTGAATAGAATGTTTTTAGGGACTACTTTTTATATATTTTATTTCATTAGTTAACTGTATAGTGGTGGCAAAATCTTGGGACGTTATCTCTATGAAGTTTGGAGTGAACTCGAGTTGAGTTAGCTAAACCATGTCAGTTGAGCCTAACATAAATCTATATTAGTTTGATAGTAATTTGCAAGAACAACAATTGGTAAAGCTACTTCAAAATCAAAGATTACTTTCTTTCTAACCTAGCCTAAAGCAGTAATCCATAGGTATATATAATATAGTAATATATAATATAGTAATATATCATATAGGTATATATATGACAATCCATATGTATATATAATATAGTAATATAGTAACAGTTATTAGCATATAACAAAATATACCCTTTCAGCCAGAGCAAGAGCCACACAGCAACAGAGCACTATCAAAGTGGTATTCATCTTTCTGCAGAGGGGAGAGACTGTCCTTGTATTGCTGTATTGTCCGTGCACAAGTTCTGAATGATTTGATGATTGCGGTGGCCAACATAATATGATTGAATGATGTGTGCCCTGGGAACTAACAGCATGAGCATGACTAACTAACGCCATTCGTGACAGACAAGTTGGATTGTATACAAAGTATGATAGCAATTTCGATGTGAGCTTGTATGAAATTTAATTGCATGTAAACGTCATGCATTTCACCGAAATCTCGGAATAATTTTGTTACGAGAGAATATTGGCCTTGAGAGGTTTTGAACAGGAGAGGTTTGACTGTATCAAAATGATGATAATAGTAATAACAACAATAATAATAATAATTTGCTCAGAAGCATACAATTACTATGAATGAGTGGATATAGATCACTGTGTACCAATGTGGTATGGATAATTTGCTTCATAATTAAGGTGGATCGATGGTTGGTTGGCATTTGGGGCTGTCAAGGGCCGATGCTCAGCTACAATTTGAAGCATCGGATATGCATCGAAAGTAGTCTACCACACTCGGCAACGTGTGCAGTGTGGTGGACTACTTGCAGCCTAGCATGGAACGTGAAAATAATTGCAAACCCTCATCTTTTGATTAAAATTTCTATATCTTAGACCATTCTGTCATTGGATTACAATTTAGTAATACATGTATAATATTTATAAAAGTGCCGAGATAGTTGCAACAATAAATTTTTTGCTAAAACATCAAATATTTGTCACATTTGTGCAACTAGATCCTAGAAATAACACAGTCTTCCGTACATTTTCTTAGCACTGTAAACACTATTTGTTGTTTTGTAAGTATATTGTATAGGTCACCTACTTGTAGTCTGGGCCCATGCCACACTGGGAGTAATGCTCTCTTGCATTTGGTTGATGGGTTAGTGGCGAACGCCTCGATCGCTGATCGGGGGCATATAACTCCCAATGCAGGTAGCTTGCATGCAGGTAATCTATGCTAACCTACTTGATGAGTAATGTTTGTAATAAACAAACAATTAATCTCCAAACAAATTTGGAATGCTAAGTTTGGCAATACCGTACGCTGAGGTGTAGAGGGAGGTAGGGCCAGGTAGCCACACGAAGTGGGTAATAATATGAGCAGCTGATGTTGTCTCCCTAGTAGACCTACATAACAGCTCGGTGCTGCCAGCTTGTCAGCATCATCACTTGGATGTGATAAAGCATTGAGAGGATGGCGAGTCAGAGAATGCTAAAACCCTAGCTAGAAGCGAGGCTAGAAGCGAGGCATTATGAGTTGTAATGTAAGCCACAAGCCTTATTTACAAGATCCCACTAATAGTGAGATGGAGGAGGTGATACTGCATCGCCACCAATAGGAAAACCTTAAGAGTAAGGCTAGCTATTATAACCCTGGTTATCAGCAATGCTTTGTAATGGTAATGCCTACCACAATGCTGTTATTAAGGGAGAGTGACGTGGAACATCTTTGCAATTGTTATGTAATGTACAGTACTTGAGCCAAATAATTCTCAACAGGCCATTGGAGCATTGCAAGCTGAAGCTTTGGATAAGCTCCCGATAAGGTTGGGCTATTTTTGTACTTTGTGACATCTTTACTTAGGGTACACCAGGGCTACACTGGCACAGAGTAGCACTTGCCCTAAATATCCTGACCCCAAACTATCTGCCCATACATTGTGCATTTAGACACATCTCTTACATAAGGCCTGTATTCTATTAGATACAATAGATGCATAGTTATATTATAACTAGTGGTTAAAGTCTAGCAATATTTGGGGGTACCCTAAATATTTGGTCATAGTTCGCAGGCATAGTCGGTATGTGGGGCCTTCGGGGACGGTACGATAACGGTGCAAATTTTGTGTAAGATGTAGTTAAAAATAAGCAATTTGAGCAGTATAATTGTTGAAAATGGAAGCTAATATTGCGATTCAGTAAAACTAAAACACGCTCAGCAGCTCAGCATAGGCTACATTATAAACAGTATTTTATAATTATTAGTATTTTATAATTTATTATTATAAGAGTGTAAGTATTTATTATTTAATAAGATTTACTCCTTTGATATCAAATATTTTGAATTTAATTAATACATAATAGTAATACATTTATGGTTGGAATGTTATATAACGGCCAGTAGCCTAAGATTTTGAGATTGGGTGATTTATGGTCTGGGTTGAGGTTTTGAGTTTTGGGTGCACGGGATTCTGTGATGTTTGTTGCTAGGTTCCAATGAACAACTCCTAATGTTGAGTTACAATTTTTGCACTTAAAAGCTTGAAGTGGTGGGGGGTACTGGGGACCTTCTGGGTACCCCCTGATTTCATAGTGGGGGCATAGAGTACCCCCGGGTGCTCCCTGACTTTGTACACTGATTATAGCTTAGTTTCTAGATTGTGGTTCAGGTATTGTACTTCATGAATTATGAGAAGGCAACTTTTCCTTCAGCACTCAGGTTATTCTGAAATGTGCATTCAGGCAACTCACGCTATCCTAGGCAACTCACGCTATCCTAGGCAAATACAAGATATCAGCACCATATGGTGTTCCACGTGACGCAAGTCGAAAATGAAGGTGAAGATCTCTCCGCCTTATAATTCAATATACTCATTTAGAAATTTACCACACTGCAAAAATGAAGGGGGTTATCATCTTCGCTTGCCTGATTGCTGTTTCATTAGTAAGATATATTTATATTATACTAAATCACTAATAGTTTGACAATTTGAGCAGATTCAGCATAATAGAATTTGATAAATTTATTTTGTAATGTTTAGTTGTGTAGTCCAAGTCCATAGTTTGTGTCAAGTTTGTGACGTCTAGTTGTGCAGTCCGCTTGCAGTCCACAGTTTTGACGATGTGTGTGTCAAGCTTCACAGCTATGCATGAGACTATACATGTCAACTAATACATGTATACATGAGACTATATACAATGTTGCAGAAGTTATTTTTGTATTCGGGCCAAGTATAATTAGCGGACATCGCTAATCATACTTGGCCATAGGGTTGATCAAGGAGTTCACTACAACTATTTGGGTTGATGCTCTATTGTTATTTATATCCTAGTGTCAACCTATGACATTGGTGAGCATTTATGGTTTAGATTGAGCATCACAAAATATAACCTTTGTCAGAATTTTATAGTATAGATATTTATTTATAAACAAAAACATTGCTACATTTAGGCTTACAAGTCTTGTAAGACTGATCTGAATTGTGGAGAGGACGAATGCTGTGTGAGAAATCCACTGAGAAATCTTAGGTATGGAAGATGTTACAGTCATCAGATCGCAGAAGGTATAAATCATGCCATACAATGTAATGATAATTCAGTTTATTAATTAACTTGTGCAGACTAGTAGGTTGATGAGGGATTGAAATCCATTTAGCTGGAGCTCGACACCATAAATGATACAGATTTGGTGTAGGTGTATGTCAGAATATTGGTAGTGTACATTATGCATGAATTTTTTGTCATATTATTTGGTGAAGTTGAAATACTGCCAGGAACAAGATTTAAAATTGCGCAATAAAAATATTAGTGACGATGAATTATAAAACAAATTACTATACAAAATTCATATTTGTGCATTCAATAATCTGGTGGCATGTGGCACTAGCGAATTACTAAAATGAACAGTTCTCTGCTTTGCAGCAAAAAATCTTCTGCCAGATTGTACTTTGGTAAAATATTGGTTGAAAAAATGAGCATCATCTGCAACTAAGGCTTTAACATAACTAAAAATTCTATTCGTGGCTAGCGGGCAATAATCTGTTCGAATATTTGCTCGTTTAATGCATCACAGGATCTTCCCCAAATCGTCACTAGAAAGGCCACTAAAAGACGCTTTGCATTTGAAAAGAGCAGGTGGAAGAACAAAGGTATGATAAAACTGATGTCTCTGCACGGGTGAACCAAATCCACAGTATTTATAAAATAAATAGTTTCTGGATCTTAGCTTGTTAACTATAGCACTAGTGTTGTCATTGTTGTCAGTTAACTTTAACTATCAATAAATACAGTGCCAAGATACATGTACTACTACTGACTTGCTCAATACTGCTATTGTTAACTGTCTGGGGTAATTACTGGCACTGGTCCTGGAGAAGTTGACTACCATTTCCTTCATTTTGGTAACATTAAGTGATAAGTTTATGTCATTGCATTTTATCACCAACTTCTCAACTTCTTGATATGTAATTTGCATGTAGCGAAGTCTGTTTGTGTGAAAGCAGTCCTACCACTGCCGTGTCATCTGCAGTCCTACCACTGCCGTGTCATCTGCAGTCCTACCACTGCCGTGTCATCTGCAGTCCTACCACTGCCGTGTTATCTGCAGTCCTACCACTGCCGTGTCATCTGCATATTTGAGCACATGAACATTACTTGAGTTTGATCGTAAATGACTCGTATAGAAGGCACACAATACAGGCAACAATACACAATGCTAAGGGGCACCTGTGCTAGTGAACTAGCCAACTTGGAGAAGGAGTTGTTTATTACAGTAAACTGGTGCCGATTCAGGAGTAAGCTTTGAATTATGTTGATCAGCTTAGCTTCAACATTTACATCCTGTAGCATATTAATTAAGATAGATTGAGTGTTGAAAGCGGAACTATTATAGTCTATGAATAGTATTCTGATATAGTTATGTGATGCATTGTCTAGGTGTTCTCGTACCAGGTAATCTAACGTAGCACCAGCGTTCCGAACTGATCATTTCTTTTCGTATGCATACTGCTGAATATCATCATTTGGTAGATATTTTACAGCTGTGTTTCTGTGCTCTCAAAGTGGCAATGAAATTACGACTAATGAAATTAGTACATTATACAAAAACAACATATTATGGCGGCCCTTTTGTAATTTTCTTGATTTGGACTGCCTAATTCGTTGGAAGTGCTGAGATTTACATGTGACCTGAGTGTCGGATATTTTCATATAATATGTATTTAGCAGTAGTGCTGTTTCATGGCCCAATATTTCAATCAAAATTAATATCTTGAGAGAAAACATTAATTTCAAATTTAAGCGACATACGATAATTATTGTAGTTGACATCTCTTTGAACTCCATTAATCATCCTTCAGTCTTACAATGGGACTCAATGACATGCAAAACAGACAGATCTCTTCAAACTCGTAGCAAGAACCATGTGCATGATGCAGTGCTTGGGCAAAATGTGTCCTTATTGGAAACGAATTGTTAAGGCATTGGTTGTCTCTTGTTAAGTTTGGATGTATAAACTAGCCCTGTTGAGCGATTAGAAATATTGGTTGCGATTAATCTTGAAAGCCTTTGAGTTAATCTCAATTTCAATCCAGAGTGAGTTCAATCAGTTTTCATGCATATACAAGCTGTGCAACTCTCTGAAAGGAATTTATATGAAATTCTTAGGTCACAACTTTGGGAAGGACCCATGTATAATGATTTTCCTGAAAACTAACACCACCATGGAACTTTGTCTGCATTAATGTTAATGGGACAGATAATCTAATGTCCATTACATGTACAAAGGTGAAAGTCAGAAAAACATAGAGCAAATATGCTTAGATACTAGTTAATTAAGGTTATACAGATCTTAATTAATTAACCTTCAAATTAATTAATATTCAATTAATCTTCGATTAAGAGCGATTGATCAGCAACCCTAATATAAGCGCAAAACTTGACAAGCAGACACTTGTAATTGACTTAATGTTTTGTCATGGTATTATTATTACCATAGGTGAGACGTGCCACCCGACCTATACTGGACACTGTGGATGCATGGACGGCACAGAATGCCTCAGCAGATCTGTCTCACAGCTCAGATTTAATATAGTGGTGCACACCTGCCAGAAACCAGGGGAGGGTTCTGGTGAAGGATCTGGCGAAGGATCTGGCGAAGGGGAGATTGTATCTGGTGAGGAGTAAGAGATACATGGCTATAGAAAGAACAGATTGTAATGGTTGATCTATAAATATTGATGAAAAAAATTCATTTGTCACATTAAGCCTCACAGCTAAGATTATATTGATCCACCAAATACTTATCTGAAAATATATAGTAAAAAAATGTTTTTTGACAAGAATAGTATTCGTGGCTCATATGTGGTGATGTGTGTAATGTCATCAAAGCTTTACCTATTTCATTTTATGTTACAGTAGTGTGCGAACTAAACAGGACCCCTGGGTTTATTAGCTCTGTTGGAGTATTATTGCAAGTTAATCCGCTCACAGCATTGGCGATATACATAATATATATATAATTTTAATCAGAAGAGTCCTTATAATCCAAATATTCAATCTATATCTTGTTCAAAATAACATTTTTCATGCTGTTTGGGGTCAAAGAGAGATTGAAGGATTCCCACATATCTAGTGTTAATTCATAAAATTCAAATTAGAGCAATGCTGCTGGCAATTTTGATGCCTAAGATATGCTAATTCGACTGAAGAACTCTTTGCCTAGCAATTTGTTGCCCTGAATAGGCTTTTTTAATTAGTTTTGAAGCTCAGTACATGGTTGGACATCCTTCACATTTGAGAAGTGCTCGGCACCGCGGGTGAACGCTGGAACCAGCCTCAGGAGGTCTTCTGCTGTGATGACATGATGCAAGGTACTGATCAGCTTTCTCTATAATGTTCCCTTACTTTCTGGTTTGTTTTGCTCACTTGTTCTCCAATTCTGTGGCACAGATTTCCAATCAAATTGAGATCTGGGCTCTGAGGCGACCAGTCCAAAAGTTTGACCTGGCTTAGTGTCATCCATTCTTTCACCCTTCTTGCAAATGGCAAGTGGCATTACCATCTTGAAATATCCAATATTGCACACTGAGCTGTAGCTCCCTAGCATTTGGCAGCATTTTGTCTTCAAGAACTTGATGAACATTTGAAAGATTTGGAGGAGACATTCTCACCATCAGTCAGTCATCCCTCGTAGAGATCGCTCTTTCGTCCTCTGACACCTTTTTCTTGAGAGCTGCCTGTTTACTTCCATCTGTTTATAGTTGTTGCAACACTTGTGTTAGAGCTCTTCACTTCTTTAGCAATTGTGCAGATGGAATTTTTTTGCTGATGAAGGTGAACAATATTAGTGAACCACGCTGCTGGATGCTGAGTCTAGCCATACTTGAACCTGCCTGCTGCCGACTCACAGAAGCAATGCAACACAATTAACAATCTAACTTGTGCCTTTGTATCTTACAATGTGTGCTACACGACTTCATGATGATTGTTTCACTTGGCTGACACTTTAAACAGGTAAAGGTCTGCTATCTACTACTCCTTTGCTTGGGTGGCACTAATTAGCATTGGTTTATTAGTTTAGCTAGTAGATTGAACATTTAGAAATAATCTCAATGTCATCAACCCATTTTATGAATGCTGAAAAAACTACGTTTTCAATGGTATATAATATTTTATGGGCATGTTGCATTCCTTGATACAGTTTATCGGGCAAGAAACTTGGTCCAAAGTTAAGAATAGCATAAAAGAAGAGGGGGGTCTAGTTTATTTCGCACACCATGTATGTCTATTGTCTAGCACATACACCTGTACATGTAGTGGAGACTAAAGTGTCCAAGTCGACATCACATCCTGAATGCTTCCATAAATTGTTAACACTGTTTTGTGGTATTGTCTTTGAAATAAGTGTAGCGCTGAAAAAGCTGAGCTTTTTACAGATTAATATTCACAAAGTTAGATGTGGCCCTGCATTGAAGTTTTGAGATAGATATAATGAATGCAATAACATGTTGTTATGCAATGCAATAACATGTTGTTATGCAATGCAATGGATGTAATGCAATGGATGTTGGCATCCATTATATCACACATTGTCACACCCAATACAAACATGATATCTGGCAACTCGCCAGATATCATGTTTGTATTCAGGGGTGACAAATTACTGGCAGTCGTCTGGGAGACCTTCTCTTTGCAAAGTGATCGAACAATTCAGCAGATCAACTTTGATACAGTCATTTGACTGCATTTATAATAATCCAATAAGCCTACTTGCATATGGCTGAAAGGTAAAAATAGTACAATCCACAATTGGAAAACTAAAATTACGATTTTGTAATATGATTTACTACAGATAGCTTTGTGATAGGCATAACAAATTTGCATGACATGTAAAGTGTCGACAAACAACCTGTCTTAGAGATTCTTAGAGAATTTGACAATGAGAAGACGGCTCTAAATGACAAGTTTAAAACAGGATTTATTGAAAATTCTACTAGAAAACACAAGCTGCAAAGAGAACATTTATTTATTAGACATGATTAATTCACATATAAAGCATATAATTATAACTTACAATGAAAATAAAATATATTGATCATTAAGAGTTATAGAATGTTTTCTGCGCTGCAATATTATGCTTAAAGTTAATCAAAAAGAATTAAAGCTGCTGACAGAGATAAAAACCAACACAGAGAGATTCAAAGTTACAAACTGTACAGCTGTGAATAGATAATCTGCTTTATAGAACATCTAATGCTTGAAATTGTAATAAAGTGTACATATTACAGTGTGGATTGCATAGAATAAAATGGTCTATAACAGAGCACAACTTTTTTATTGTGGTTACAATTTTTGCTAAAATAATAATTATGATGTTTCGTCAAAGATAAATATATTATTATAAAAACCTGCCATGCTAATGTCGATGTAATTATGCTCATGCATGACCCATTATACTTGGAACCCCAATTTCTCTCCAGTAGGCAGAAGTATAACCAATATTTGGGCGTAGGAAAATTTTGATCAATAATAAACTCAGCTAGTTCTGCAGCCATTGATTAATATAATACAATATACCTAACTCAAGGGAATTTATGAAGGAACGAATTCCAACTCAATACCGACACTTGGAATGACACTAAATTTGGGTCGTCAGTCGAAATTTGTACGCTACATGCAAACCTACAATCATTAACCTACATGAGTACTACTGACTACTGCGTCATCAGGTGGAGCAGACGTTACAGCTACGAGTTAGTAACCTTGCAGTGCCTCTATATTTCTGTACAGCTCCAGTGCGTCAGGATTGCTAAAGGCTGCTTTATGTGTAATTGGTACACCAGCAACAGTGTCTCGGACTGCCAGTTCTACCTTTTTACCACTCAGTGTGTACTACAACATTATAGATATAAATATTGCAGCGCATTGATATACAAGCGTTATACTTTATACAGAACAAGGATATTGACAATAGTTTCTAGCGAGCGAACTGGAGTAAATGCTGTTGTGATATTGTAACGATTGTCCTCTACTCCCCTAGAGAAGGGCAGCAACAGTTACAGAACCAAGGTAAGATTGATGAGCGGAGACCACAAGAGAACTATTTATATGTTGCCGACTACTCCAATCCGGATTCTGGATAGGGTAGAGGAAGGTGTCTTGCCGTGGCCGCCGGCCTTAGTGGCTGCCCGCCGGCCTTAGTGGCTGCCAGCCGGCCTTAGTGGCTGCCCGCCGGCCTCAGTGGCTGCCCGCCGGCCAGAAGGCCGCTCCCACTGCTTAGGCAAGGGGCAGGAGAAACATGCACGATGACAAGAGCATACAATGCACAAGTGTGTACAACTAGGAGTGGTAATTCAGGTCCAGCATGTATAAGATTGTATTGATGATTGAACAATGTAACAGACAACTGCACAGTAAGGCAATTGGAAAAGTACTGGCCAAGTACTATTATTAAGATGCGCGCCCTTATATGCAATGGGGATAGCCGGCTCCACTGGACTGTTAATGTTAAGTCAGGGAAACCAGGAATGCCGGCTACGATAGAAAGTTGTTTTGCAAAGATAGTAAAACCAACCAGTGAAGTTGGGTGAAATAGCAAGGTAAAAGCAATCCGGTCAGGCTGGACTGAGCACAAGAATAATAACAGCCTGGTGTAGCCAGGCTGGCTACACCAGGCTGGCTACACCAGGCTGGCCAAGAGGCAATATCAAAAGTATACTAGTAACAAAATAGACTACAACTTCGGTTAAGCCAGATAAGATCACGGGGAGAATAAGGCACCAAGGTACGGATGGATGTAAACATATACAAGGGCCAGTTAGACTGGCTTAATAGTGAATACAAGAATATACGTATACATGTACATAGTGTGACGGTATGCTGATATACATGTACATAGTGTGACGGTATGCTGATATACATGTACATAGTGTGACGGTATGCTGATATAAGAATATAAAGATAATACGAGACCACCCGGCTAGTCAGGACTGCCCACACAACACTGAGCTCAGGGAAGTGCAAATCTACTACAATATATGTTCTTGATTGCATTGCCACCCACCAATTTAAGATATCCGGTGATTGTAATAGAAAACTCAAACATCATATTTTTTATTCATTCAGCAATTGAAATGGCTCACTGAGACTGAAATTGCAGTAAGAAAAATTGATTAATGCTACTTTTGCTTTTGGTAATGAAAAAAAGAATTTTAATATTGATCGAAAAAAATACGATACACTTATATATACGTGCAGTGGAAATGATTGATTAAATCTCACGATATGCTGTCCGCATCATAAATGAAGTCAAATATTATACTCATTATGTTCAGTATTAATTCATTTTATTCCGGTTTCATTTCATGTTTAGTTGACTAGTGGTTAGAATTACCAGAAAAAATATATCGGCTGTAACCTAGTTGCTCTTTCACAGCTAATCTCAGTATCTCACACCCTCCCCGGCATCAGTACCGCCACCAATACTCACAGGAATGTCTCTAGTCTCCAGTATTACGGCGGGTACGTGTCTAGCAGACAGACGTTGTCTTATCTCGGTTTTCACCGTCTTCAGTAGCATCTCATCCAACACATGCCCATTGGACAGTTTCAAAAAGAGGACAACTCTTTCTTCAGTGTTGTCTTTATTATGCTGAGCAATGCATACACTGTCTTGTATTTCTTCTACTGCCTCCACTACAACAAATGTAAAGATAGTAACTTCCCTAAGCAGTTGCCAGGCAACAAATTCTACAAATAAAAAGCATTATAAAATGCATTAGTAACATTTTTCACCGTAAGGGCCTTCACAACTTTTACATACTGTAAGGAATGTGATACTAGAAAATAGATGCACAGTACTTGTTTTATTTTAATTTTTGTTACCGTTAAAATCAACAATATAGTATTAGTGTGAAAACGTTGGTTGGTAATTAGCATGAACACTTAAGCGCTAGAGTACCTCGTAA
The DNA here is from genome assembly GCA_027564295.1 of Himantozoum antarcticum. Classification (NCBI taxonomy): domain Eukaryota; kingdom Metazoa; phylum Bryozoa; class Gymnolaemata; order Cheilostomatida; family Bugulidae; genus Himantozoum; species Himantozoum antarcticum. Next base: position 13,776 of record JAOQGN010338210.1, read on the forward strand.
TGAAAGTACATCTCAAAGAAGAGGACTGAAAGTATAACAACCGGACACTCAATACTGATAGCCACCTGGCACTGGCATATCAAAATATGTGCACTAATTAAGTACAAGTAATGTAAAGCTACGCACACAGTAGATGATTTTCAGACCAAACATATACAAGCTTTCAAAATGTTAAAAAAAGTTCATACAAAAATATGTTCATCAATAACTAGGAATTATGATGTATTTAGGAAAGTTACAGCATTACATAAAATTGGCAGTCAGCTGTGAATGGGTCCGG
>JAOQGN010338321.1:0-14051 GCA_027564295.1 Himantozoum antarcticum
CATGTGTCCTTTTTATTATACTGGTGACACTAATAAACCTTTTACTGTTCAACGGTTCATATATATGTCTCATACTGTAATGCTTGTGTCGGCCCCTCCCATTTTCCCCTCTACTAGCCCAGTAGACTGTCCGATTCTACCAGGTCGCCTTGTACGACTAGCTAGCGAGACCAAGCCGACTGGCGTTGCCCCTTTCCCCAACAATGCCTGGCTCCATGATAGTCTGCCTCTCACCTTCACATTGGGGGACTGATTATTACAGTACGTCAGCTGATATCACGTCACTAGAAAGGCCTCGTATTATGCCCATAATACCGTTATTAGTTTGGAAAGAAAAACTCTTAGTATGAAAAGAAAAACTCGTAGTTTGATAAGAAAAACTCAGGTCATGGCGGGTTTCGAACCCGCGACCTTCTGCGTGTTAAGCAGACGTGATAACCACTACACCACACGACCTGATTGGGATTCAGGCACCAACTTTAGCAACATGTGTAAGTTGAGTTTGATAACCTGCAAATAACTAATTAAGGCTATTAGCTCGACCGACAGCATGTGGGATTCTCAACACCTAGTCAAGCTGAATAAAATAAAAACTTTTGGACCAGCTGTATGTTCCCTTGAGAATGGGTGGGCTGTTCACGTGAAGTTGTCCTTTCCAAAATTAATGAGAAATTATCGACTTGATCACAAAGTCCATAAATACATTCACAGCCTTCCCGTAGCTACTTTGAGGTGACAACTCCATGAAGACCAAGACCAGTTTTATCCACCGAATGAGACTTACCATACGAGAATCCATGCGTCTCTATATTAGACTTGATGTGCACCCAACCATTGTTGATAGCCTCATTCATTGTGTATACAGTTCTGGTCTGGGGGTTACAGAAGTGCTTCTTTCCCCTATCTAAGAATCCAAGTCTTAGTGCATCTGACACCATGAGAAGTTCACCTGAAAATAGGAATTACGTGAATATAAGCAATGAGCACAGATGGCGAATGTGACACTGACAACACTGCTATGGAATGAAGGGAAATCACGGGAAGACACATCAATCGAGGTTGTGCAAATCTAATAGAAATTACTACATGATTTTGTAGTAAGTAATAATCACTACTAAGTACTAATAGGAATAGGTACCAACACTAATAAAAATTTGGCAAATACAACATATGAAGTAAAATCACAATTTGCCATTACTTTACTCTTCGTGATCATGTTGTATATTAATTATGATTAGTTGTACCATTATATTCGACATGTGGTCGTTTTAATTCAACAGCTCATCACCCTAACAGCCGGTCATCATCCTAACAATGAGTCATCAATCTAACAACATTGCGCAAGGCTTGATCAGCTGATATCAACACTCATACCGGTATTGGGATCTGTTATAGCGCTGATCGAGAATGATAGAGTGTCATTCACTGGTGTCGATAAGGGACGCGTCTTGACCAGCCCTTTCTGTATAGCAGTTGTCATATTAAGAGTTTCATCTTCATCCAAGTTGGCATAATCACCTAAAAATAGAATGAGGATATTTTTAAATACAATATAAGGTGGAACGTGAAATGCAAATAATCAGAGAACATAACTATCATTTATGCACTTTTGAATCATAATGTTTTAATTGATCTTGTCAGTCCAGCTGCTCCACTACCTACTATCAGCAGTATGCAATATACAGACACCATCAAAGGCTAATGTAATGAAATTGAAAACAATTTCAGTTAAACAGAGTAGTTGAATTGGGTAGCTGATGGCTAAATAAATTTATGCACCAATCCCAAGAAATTCCGAATCAAAATGCTGAAAGTGGCTGAAGGAATGGATGGCTTTCATTATGGCTAGAGGGCTTTGCACGACGAATAGCATTGTTACTGCCACAGCACACATAGGCCTCAAAGCTTTGTTACTGCTACAGCACACATAGGCCCATAGACTCATAAGTACGGCCGCTGATACTACTGCACACAACCACGCATAGGCCCTCACCGATGTCTTAATTGTTCTTTCCTTTGTAGTGCTTATATTTTATAAAAAATAAACAAATAAATATTTGTTTGTTTGTTGTGGCTTCATAAGCTGAACACTACTTACCCGTTTCCTCATTGAGTATGCCTTGTTTTACTGCGTCATACACAGAGATCACCTTCTTAGTACGTGGGTTGACCACAGAGTCTATGCTGTGCACCTTGGTGGACACAAAGTTAGCTCCTACAGTATAGTATATCATTCCATGTCATGTAAGTTGTAATTCCAAGACAAGCTTTGTTTTGTATTTTGGTATGAAAGATAATACTGAATGCCATACAAACGCTGTTCTGTAGATCAGTACATTGAGCGGAATCACAGGATAAGGATCATAGGAACAAATTAATGCTCTTGAACAATTAAGTTTATTTAATTTTGTGGGAGTTGGCATCTATTTATTGATATGTGGGAGTTGTCTTCTATTTATTTAATAAACTAGTATTGTACCACTGAAGGACTGAGCTTTGGGCTTTAGTAAGGTACACTAGGGCTGTTTTCTCTCTATCCTAATCATCTCCATCCCATTGTTGTAAACAAATTCTCTGCTAAGAATCCTTGGGCAAATTCTTAAACCTAAATTCCATCATGTATTCTGATCTGCAGGGAAAGTACTGGAGGTCTACATGCAACATTCATAGAAGGCTCTCATGCAAAATGCATACACAAAAACAAAGAGGAGTGTGATAGGCTTTTAGACAATACTGTTTATAATCATAGTGATGGAAACATAATTATTATAATACAGCAGTACAGCGCTCACTGCTAGGTTTGTAATCCAATTATCCAGACTATGTTTCAATTGACCAGGGCATGTTCCAAGCGCGCACATACCTCATGTGTGAGAGATCAGACTGACTAGCAGAGCCTGCCACCAGCTCCCTGCTCTCTATTCTTGTGGCCAGAGACTCAAGTTTGCCAAGCTGTTCTGAGGTAATCTCTATTTCCTGCTGGCAAAGTGCCAACTTCCTCTCAGATTCCTCTAGCTGACATTTATATTCAATGTTCTCCATTTTTATTTGATCAACTTCTTGCAACTCTACCTCCATAGAGGAGATCCTAAACACAACAATAGAATTTGATCAGCCTGCCGCACGATTTTCCCTATAATAGTGTTACCACAATTCTTTCATATTGTTACCCACAATTATTTCATATTGTTACCCACAATCCTTTTATATTGTTACCCACAATCCTTTCATATTGTTACCCACAATATTTCCATAATGTTACCCATAACTCTTTCACAATGTTACCCACAATCCCATAGTGCTATACTCAATCCCACAAAGATACCCTCAATTCCATAGTGTTACCCTCAATTCCATAGTGTTACCCTCAATTCCATAGTGATCAATCATTACATTTTCAGGAGCAGTTTTAAAGAATTCTAAATCTAATCTACACTGATAATTAATAGAAGATTAAAGTTATCTACAATCAGACATACCTTTGCTTCTGTTTCAATAATCCACTTTCCATTATGCCAAACTGTTCAAGCAATGTGTTCATCTTTGAGGTTTTCGATTTTAACTCAGCTTGGAGGGCATCAATATCTACACAGAAATGTTCACTGTATATATGAAATTTAATTTATTTTTTGCACATGTATGCATAAAAGTTGTTTAACTAATATGAAAAAATATCGCTAATATTCTTGCAGCTAAAAGCCTAACCAATGTTGATGCAAATGGCAACAAAATTATAGCATTGTATATTATATTATGGCAATATAGAATAACATTACAGAATCATAATGTTCCAATAATGTTCCAACAACAGTAGCATAATTTGGTAAAATATATTCTGGAATTTATGACAAATTTCCAACTATTTATCTAGTAAGAGGACAACATTTATGTGGTGACGCCGTCAACTGGTTATTACATTAGACAAAGTGTTGAAATCAAAATATTTAAACAATTAGATCTCGAGAAAATACAAAGTTCTGCTTACAATTCTTGCTACACAGTGAATTATATCAATCTATTATCAAAATATTTAACCGTTTGATACCTTTAACAAATTGCACATTATGATCCTGCTTCATGGAGATCGACTTCTCTTTTTCTTCTAGCTGGCTCTGTAGCTGTAACACTTCATTATGCAAGTCAGCATTTTGTCCCAATACAGTCTGAGACTCAATCACCTGACACTCTAGATTATGTACCTTGCCACGTAAGCCTGTTAGCTCCCGGGTGAGGGTCTCATTAACAAGTACAAGATGCGACGACTCTGAGGCCTGCTTCTCCATTGTACTATAATTTATTGAATAATTTCATTTACCACTAAAAATTGATGCCTAGATACCGAGCAGGTGGGTTTGCAATAATAATGTCACTCTAAATCATCTACCAAATTACTATATCAAATGATCATAATAACTATTTATAAATATGGCTATACTATGCTGTGGGTAAGCAAATGTTCTCATGGAAGACGTGTGTTGCGATTACCATAATGGTGTGCAGTAATCATTTGTCTTACGAAAGGTATCAGACACACCATAACCATTGGGAAATCGAATCGTTTTTACCATGATTTGATTCACTATTCAAGTGCATCAAATGCAACACACCGAATGCATCAATGTAACGTTTGATACATTTAGCTTGTTGTGGCTTTTGAATAAAACATATATTGGCAGTATTATGACTGATTTCAGTTAATCAACTTTGGAATTTACACTAGTGATATTTTACCTTTCCCAATAAAAGATAAAATTATTTATGTCAGAAAACACAGTCATCTTGTCGGACATCTTCATTGATGGCCGAAAATAAATCATGGAAATCAACAAAGAGAAAGTAAAAATAACAAAATTCTTATACATGTACAATCAAATTGAACATTGAATCGAAACCCAGTGAATCAGAATTGAATTAAATAAAAAAAACTATGAACGCCACTACAACTAACCAGTATTCATCTTGTAATGATGTTAACCTCTTTTTCAGTTCTTTATTTTGCACTAACAGAGTTGTCTTCTCTCTTTCTTTTTTCTTCAGCTCCCGTTTCATTTCGAAAAAGCTGTTTGGCTCTATTGCCTGGGCCTGTGTTAGCTTAGTCTGCAAATCCTCAGCACTATCTAAAGCATCATCTCTTTCCAATCGTAATCTTCAAACAACAGTGTCGATATTATACTAGATGTCAAAAGGTATGATGAATACGGACTTGTACATTATTATGTCACACGTTTCGTCGCAAAATTTATTATCCAAAGCGCAGGATAGTAAATTTATAGTTAATTATTATAATACAAAGCCTGTAAAATTATTTAGCCTTTCACACAGTGAAGTGTAACATTACTGATGAGTCTATGGGGAACATTTCCGAGATATAGAAACCGTCAAACTAGTGACTGTTTTAATACATTCATAGTTGCCAATACATTCATAGTAGCTCAATGTGATGAGGAAACGGACATCACGCAGGTGATCAGGGCTCGATTCCCATGATTGTGTGCTACATTCCTTGGTTTGTAAAACAGTCACGGATTGAGATACACGATTGGGCTATCAATGCTAAGGGCCGGCTCAGAACTCAAAATTTGCCTGAGTGGGCTCCAGCCCCAAAATTGTGAAAAAATTAGGTGCTGCAATGGCAGCCGTTTAGTCACTGGTCTCAGTGGCTGAAAACTGATTATCGCCTGCACTTGTGCAGTGTGACGCAAAGAATGTGCAAAAAATTTATTTCAAGAAGCCATACATCACGCAAATTCAAAGAAAACATTTTATAAAGGCATAATAATATCCATATCTAAAATTCACAATGATAAAAAATCAAGCCAATGAATGTGGCACTTATTCCAAAAGAACTACTAACGATTTGATTAGACTTTGCTGTTCTGTCATTCTCTCCTCGGTTAGTTTCAGCATTTCACTGCATTGTTTGAGCCTTCGTCCGCCATCTGCTATTTCCAGCTGAGAGCCAGAATGTCGTGCTTCTGATTTCCTACAAGCATAACAATTGTGTGTACAAAGTTGTGACAATCTGAAATATCAACAAACACAAATGCATTGTAATGCGATTGAGTGGAGTTAGAAATAAATTTACTTGGCAACACCGTTGTATAGATGATCTCCTATCATTATGCATTTTGCGACGCAACAATGATGGGTACTGACAAGTAGATAGCATAATAATAAACAGTTTCGGGCATTCCATGGAACTGCTCATACTGTGCATGCTTTTCAGCAGTCTCGTACAACATATACCATATAATTGTCTACTAAATAACTACAGCCTATAAATTGCCACAGAGGCTGGGTGTAACCATGTAACAACCCATACTACATACAGAGTGACTGGGCAGAGAATCGAACCAATGACCACTTGATCAACAGTTCGGATACTCTACCGCCAAGCCAAACTGTTCACCCATGATTAGGATTAGCAACTAGTAGTTGAAAGCCCCACCTGAGGGCATTCTCCTGCAGTTGGAGTTCATTCTGTAGACACAGTACACTCTCCTGTAGCTGAGACACCAGCCTTTTATATGTCTCGACATCAGCATTTACTGCCCCATTCTCAGAGCTCAACTAAAACATAACAAATTGTGAAATTTTGGTGATAGCTAAGCATCATCATAATAATATGTGGTCTATAATAGGTGCCATCAGGTTGACATCAATAATATTACATGCAGTTAGAAAGTCAGAAGCTGAATAACATAGGTTTGTGTTTATCAATCACAAATGCCAAATCCTCATGCAGAATCAATTGTTGCCACTGAAGTTGTTGGCAAAGTTGCCACTGAAAATGACCTGCTATTAAGCGTAGACACAAGAGTAGTATAATACTCAGCAGAGCAAAACTATTTTTTCATTACGTGAAGATGGTGTCCATCAACAGGCTTTATCAAGGTAACTTTGCTGGGCGAGGCACAATATAAGATTTTGAAACATTTGATATTACATAAATTATTTTGCGTGATACCTTTATTTATTAATGAGTCATTAATTTGATAAAGATGATGGGTACTGGGTAGCATGGAGTATGAACCAGATAAACTACTTTTACCATATGCCTACCATTGCCCAACAGCCCATAACAACAAGAGACATCGTTTGATCAGAATCTGTTACGTAGCCCAGCTAGACGCTGTTACGTAGCCCAGCTAGACGCTGTTACGTAGCCCAGCTAGACGCTGTTATGTAGCCCAGCTAGACGCTGTTACGTAGCCCAGCTAGACGCTAGGGTGAATGTAGATCCTTACCATATTGAGTTGAGTATGAGCGGCATTGAGTTTATCAAGTAGTACACTCTTCTCCCCCATCAGTCTTGTGTTATCTTTCTCTAACTCATGTAACTGGTTCCTCACTTCCTCAACATTACCATCCCCACCACCAAAACTGAATAGGGGATGGTTGGCAAATACGGCGTCTACCATATCTACTCCTGGACTGTCATACTGTAAGGTACAAGACTGACAGAGTACAATTACAGATACGAGTATAGTTACAGAATACAGACAGTGGGCAGAGTACAGTTACAGACAGATTATTGTTACAGACAAGGTCAGCTGCAGATAAAACACAACGTTAGCTATGTTTTCTCTGCAGCATCGCCATTACTTGTAATAGCATCGCCATTACTTGTACTTATTTTCTCTCATTACAATATCGCCATTACTTGTAATGGCGATATTCTAATGACAATATCGCGTTTACAAGGTTTAAGAATAAACTCACATAACCACGTGCAACTACAACTACCACATTTTAATGTATGATGGTAAATAACTATCCTCTAACATATAATATCTTTTGAAAACAAAACAAATATGATTCCACAAAAAATAAATAAAAACATGTTATGACAATCTGGATGTCATACGGAAAAAACATTCCAAGCAGAACAACTAAATGTCTCTGCTTCAACTAATACATGACCATCGCGTCACCTGACCTTCACATCACATGACCATCACATCACATAACCAGCACATCACATGACCTTCACATCACATGACCATTACATCATATGACCATCACATTACATCACGTGACCATCATATCACATGACCAATACATCACGTGACCATCACATCACGTGACCATCACATCACATGACCATTACATCGTATGACCTTCACATCTTGAACACAGTTAACAATTCGGTAAAGCCAACTTTCAATTTGGTTACCCTTGACCTTAGCTTATATCTGGGGTTTGGGGTATGAGGGTTGGAGCTTGGGGTCACAGCATCTCGGAATGCCATCAGAAGGCCGATCGAACTGAAAAGGCATTTTACTAACAATTCCACCCATATAAGCTTCTCACAACAGAATAAAACTCTTGAGTGGCTGCAATGTAAATTTTAATCACTTTCATAGCACTACCTGGCCTGATTTTATTGAGAATTTAGTACTTTTGGTACCTTGCTAAAGTGGAATCTTCTACTGGGGCTGCCAGGTTTACTGTTTGGGGTAAATGGGCGTCGAGGTGACCCAACACTCTTGCTATTGCTGGACGGAGTGGTGTGGAGCTCCTCTAATGTAAGAGCTACAGGAACTGGTGGAGAGGTCAATGATTTGTGTCTACTCTTGGTCGCATTATGTCTTGAGGATGATCTACAGTTAGAAGAGAACAAAGTATAAACAAACAACTGTGGCTATAATATCCGAATATATTGGAATTGCCACATCATATCACTATCACATGGATGAATGTAAAATATTTACATGCTTAGAAAAGAGTTGCATCTGCCATCAAACCATAGCAAGAGATGGTAGATAGTGATGTACGCCTGCATCAATCATGCCATGAGCAATATAAAAAGCAAGAGTCGCCACAGATATACACAATCTGCTGTAACACTCATCACAAATTGGTCACCGCAGCCCCTCCATAGTGACATTTCTCTGACAATATCAACAATGAGACTTAACAACATGAGAGGGGGAGATAACTCCTTAGCGGGTGCAAATATATGATTAGTAATACTAATTAATTATTGCCAATTGTCATCTAATGGATTGACTATTATGTGATTTTATCCAGATAATATTTGTTCATATTAAAATTAGGTCAGAACCAACGCAAAACCTATTCATCCAGATATCTGGTGGAACTAGCCGTCAATGCTATTTATCTTTGGTCATTAATAATAATATCATTAATGATTCATTTATCTTTAGTAATTAATAATTCATAGCTATTAAAAGTAAATAAAACATATTAGTCCCTTGAAGAGTGAAATTTTGGTGACCAATGCTAGGCGAGGTCAGGCCGCCAACAACCTTTGATTAACAAAGATTTGAATATAAACATTTGAACAACAAAATATTCCAAGGCAGATGTCAGGCTGTATAAGTGAATAATTTGCAAAGATTATTTCCCACTCACTTCCACTCCCAGATTCACTCCCACTCTGCTCCAATAGGTAATACATTGTGTACTTAGTGATGCACTAGAATCCAGAACAAACCTTGGACTTGATAATGAATTAAAAGTCCGTTCTGTCAAGCTAATTCTTTCTTTTAATGCTTGTACATTCGAAAGAAGATCTTCTCTCCCATCAAAATTGGAATTTACCGATGATTTACTTCTACCAGTGCTAGTCACTGTTGTCATCCTAAATGAAAATCACATACATAAAATTAGAAATAGGTAGCATTGGTTGAATTGCCAACAGTCACAGAGTAAGAGAAGATTAAAGAACAACTTTGCACACAGAGGGACCAACAGGCAAGAAACTTGCCCATGGATTTTGTTCCAACAAACAGTTATATTGAGAAACTTATAGTTTGAGATGACTGATACAAACCTGACGACAAAATCAGGAGGCGTAGTTAGAAGACTAATAGCTTTAGGACAGTTGCATCTCGAATCTATTTTACTTCGATTAGTTACTAAAAAGAAATGTGCTTGATAGAGGAATGTTCAAATTTAGTTTATTTGTGACAGCCGCTTCTATGTTTTGGCAGTGCTAATTGGTCAATACTAAGTGCGACGCAACGACAACAACAAACTTTAATGCAGAAGGAACAAATGAGATTGTTTTGTGATTTTGGCGCCAGAAACGTAACGATTCACCTCATAGCTCCAGATATTGAGTTTGCACGTATATTTTCTTTACCGTCAAACATTTATGAGATTTCAATGCAAGAGTATATTTCATACCACAACAATTTATTGACTTGTTCTTCAGTGAGTCAAATCTCAAAATTTCGTCAAAAGACTTCCAATTTTAACTTTAATCTGATCTTTAAAGTGCACCAGTAAGGTGAAAAGTTTGTATTATGTTCAAGGCTTTCACTGATAATATATCCTCCTTGATAGGAGGTGGTGAAAAACCATCTTCAGAAAGTGATTCTCATGAAAATGGATCCTCTCAGGATCCCAATAAATCTGGGTCTCAAACTGAGATAGAGACCTCTCCTCAAGAGGGCACCACTGGAAGTCTAGAAGAGACAAATGCACAGAAAGGAAGTAAAGTTCCACCACCCAGACCCAATCCACCTCTCACATCATCAGGCAGCCTCTGCAAGCAAGACACGCTTCCTGAATCTCAAAACGAACCAGAACCAGGTGCTCAATCAATTGACCATGGAGATGTCTCGGGCTCAGCATCTGGAAGTTTTGCTGGTGATAAAGTGGCGGAAGATGAGAGTGGCAATGGAGATAAGAAAGACAAATTTGATGAGAAATTAGATGAAGTAGCGGGCAAAGCCAGGGAATGGGGAAGTGAGTGAGCTAAATGCTAAATATAATGTTATAATATATACTTTTGGATACGCAGCTATGTATATTGGCAAATGAAACAGCGTAAACACCTCCCCGATGGGAGCCCAGCAGCTTAATTGACTCCTGGTAAGGTGTGAGGCTGCGGGCACTGGAAAACTTGCAAATATGTTACTATAAACAGTGTATGAACAGTTTGAAATGTTAAAAATTTATTAACATGCTAAAATTACTAATTAACTTGTATTGTATTAGGACTACAACAGAACTTTATCCATGGAAAAGCTTACTAAATGCCTATTAGGTGCAGTGTTAGCAGTTTTCAGCTTGGCTTAGTCTAGTATTACGATTGTGGTTGATGTTTGAGGCTAGTTTGGGGCGCGAATGCACTCTTTATGGAGTATGACAACATTTCCACCTACAATGTATTTTCCAGAACCCGCTTTTGATGGTCTTTAAAAGTATTCAGTCCTATTATACGTAACTTTTCGTTTACCCCGTGCTTCCCTATCAATATACCACTAGAGAAGTATACGATTTTAGTGGGGTATTAGTTTGGCTGTAAAAGCTTTCCATGTAGATTATTATAACATATATAATGTACGTGTTGTTAATCTGGTTGTATTGTATATATTTTTTATTTGTATAGTTGTAATTCATTTCTTTTTACTGTTAATATGAGGTCAAAAAGTTACTGATCATGTATCACTGTAAGGTTCCATTCTATGTAAACGTCAAATAAATAAATAAATATAAAACCACTTATTGAATACCAGACGCATAATTCCCACCGTCGAAAGCGTTTGTAAATTTTTAGTGGGCCTAAACTCTTGTTTAGGACTTGGGTGATGAGTTTAATACCCAGAAATGTAAGAAAGACCATTATACTGAGTGGGCAGTGGTTAACTATATAGTATAATATAGTGTTACGGAATTACAGGTATGAGGCCCTACAGGGTTATAGGGATAGTCCTAAAGTACCTCCAATATGGTTTGATGATTCATGTAAACAGTTTTAGACATGATATTTAACTTTGGGATGTACAAGTTTCCATCTTTCTGGTTGGTGTATCTCAGAATAGTTGCAGGCCTACCAATTTTTATCATTTTAAAATGTTCATGGCTTGCATTCTAAAATATGTTTAGCTAAAGTCCCTAAAGACTCATTTTCCTCTCGGGTATTATTATTAAATATTATTGTTTAATAATAGGCCTAATTATTAATAAATAATAATAAATAATAATATTATTATTTATTATTATATATAAATAATAATAATTGATGAAAGTCAAAGTAATTTACTTTAACTTTCATTGTTATACTGTCTTTAAGAAAATACAATACAAATAAATACAAAAATACTGAAGCATCACATCCCTTTCATAACAATCCATCCTTGACCCCAGAGGTCAACATTTTAGTCAACATTTCCATCTGAAATAATTGATGTAAACCATAATAGGTTATTAACATGAGAGTCGCACAGAAACAACACGCTATATCGTTGCAGACATTTACAGACTTACTTAGGGTGCTTTCGGGTACTTTCACCAACTCGATAAATTATCCACGGAATATTTTCATTGAAATTTATTAAATGTAGGCCTAACAGTGTGGAATCACCGTAGAGGTACCTGTCTTTCTCGAATGCCAATTGCCAACCATCTATTATTTATGTATTATTTTTTATATTTTTAATTTTCAACTACATGTATTTTCCTTGTTACATTCCACAGATTTAAATATCATAATTCTTCTTTTCTTTTTACTACACTCTTGTCAACTCTTTATGGATACTACACAATATAACAAACAGTTAGGGGTCTGAAAGATGGATGAGAGCTAAAATATTTTTTACTCTGTACATTCGTTGACAAACGGTAGCCAAGCATGTCGTGAAAATAATACTTAGCTCAATTGAACTGTCGCGTGGTCCCTTTATTTTTCCAAAATGTTAATAAAATGATCAGAATCTTTTGTTGCTCAATGTGCACTTCCCAGATGGTTTGCCCGGAGCTAGCATCTATTAAGCTATTACTAATCGCCATTAGTCAAGTTGGCCTTCAAAGTTATGATATGAGTAGTTGGAAATTTTCCTGGCATTGCAGGTTGACTTTAGTAGATATTGATAGTTCTAATTGGTGTAACTGTTATTTTTAAGTCTAAGAGTTTTTATGAAATGATATTGACCCAGTGAACCCGTTGTTGTACAATGATGTCTTTGCATAACCAATTTTAAACCTCCATGAATATGCAGACAAGTTACAGTTCCACAATATTTCCGTTAAATAGTCACAAATGTGCATTGCGACTCAAAATCATTGAATGAATATTTAGTAGGCCTAAGAAGTATTTAAAAATCCAACCTTTTTCATTTATCAACAAAATATCTAACACATCCTAATTAATTTGACTTTGCTTTGCTATTAGCTCTAAGGATGGCTAATTCGAAGATTGTCATAATTATTTCACAAATCTCGACTCCCTACATGACTCTAGACTAGACATGACTTTGCGAGATGCATTGGTCCAGAATTCTGTCATCATGTAATATTATTATATATTTTCCACTGTTAGGCTATTTGTTCAGTATGACCAAGACTGCAAGTGCTAGTGTGACTGCTAAAGCAAAAGAATTCAAGAAAGTGGTGGCAGAAAATGTAAGTATGAGATGCTAACTCATATGAAGACATCATTTTCAGCTTTTGCAATCTGGTCTTTTGTTAAGTCTTTTGTCTTTTACTCTATTACCCTGTCTTCATAGCCGTGCGCACCTATTCACACATGGTCCTATCGGTGATTGTGCGACTTGGAGTTACAGAAGCATATCATCGAGCTTGACCTCAATTTTACCAGTTTTTAGTATTTATTATACAAACATTATTTTATGGAAATTTAAATTTTTTTTGGAAATCTAACACTCACTTACTGGTCAGTTTATATAAACCCACGACTTGAGGCGAGCGAAGCGAGCCGTATGGAGTTCTATGACAACACACACGAGAATTACTAGGGTCCAAATCATTTTTAGAAAAAAATGTCAAATTTGAAAACTTTCCATAGCCACCCACATTCTTGAAGACAACTTACATTGTAAATGTAATTATTATATAAAAAAGAAAATTGTGTGCCGCAAATTCACAACATTAGTGAAAATCGAAATATTTACCTATTTAATGTAGTTTTCAGTGAAAGTCAATTGTTTATTTTGCACCTACTACTATATATAGACTGAGATCGCTGTACTAAAGCCAATGTATAACATATGACAGTATAAGTGAATGCGAGTTATATATCCGGTGCCTTCCATCGCTAAGAACAAATTCTATACTTT
>JAOQGN010338432.1:0-14048 GCA_027564295.1 Himantozoum antarcticum
TACAACAGTTCAAATATAATTTTAATATATTAAATTAATAATTTATACATTTATTTCAAGCGATAAATGGATACTGACAAAATCCCTAAACTCGAATAATATTTCCCAATTTTTTCCGGTTACAGGAATGTTTCCCGGGACGGTAAATACCGGTAAACACCAGCGGTATTTACCAGACTGTCCAAAATTCGCCAACCCTGACTGCAATGCCGAGCAATGGTTATTTCCTCTTCAACAGGATTGGTTTCCATTATGACTTCATAGAGCCTGATAAATTACATTTGAAAGCATTGCAATACATGCTCAAGATTTTCACATTCACTATAATCCAATACAGTAACTTTCTCGAACTTTGACATTAATTTGTTCTTTGTCAATCCGATGAGCGTACCTACCTCCAAGTGAAAGGCCAGTTTGAGTCTTAGATCTATCATAATTAGACTTGAGAATAATCCAGCCGTTAGCCAGTGCTTCATCAAGGTTACATACATCTCCAGTATGAGCATTACAGAAATGCTTACGTCCCCGATCTAGGAATCCATGTCGTAGAGCGTTGCTTACCGTCATTTTCTCACCTTTAATAGATATATCATAATATTCACTCCATATCATTATAATTATAGCTGTTTCTAAGTGGGGACACTATATCAATACAAAGGGCAAGTCCAAGTTTAATCAAACTAAATTGTTCTGCCAAGTCAAATGTGCATGGGAAGCTAATTTGCAATCAGGAGTTGTTGCAATTGAGGTAATTAGATTACAAATTAGGCAACATAATATACAGAACTGCAATATATATATTGCTATATAGATATGTATATATATATATTACACTTATTTAAGGCGCTGATAAAAATATATAATAAAATATGACGGCAAATATAAGAAAATGTTTTGCCTGATGCACATAAGTTACAATAATGACAGAAACATGACAAAGCACACAACACTACAAGCCTACAAGCTGAGGTGGACGCTTTGTTTACCTGTCTTGGGGTCGATAACTGCAGCTATAGAGAATGATACCGTATCATGAGCTGGTATTGGTCTAGCCTTGACTAAACCCTGCTTAATGGCCTGATCCATGCTCCAGCTCTCCATCGTATCCACGTTAACATAGTCACCTATAACACAGCAGTACAGCCTAGAGCCTCGAGAGCCCCTATATCATCTAAGTAGTGCGGGGGTCCACACCCCCGCACTACCTAGGTGGATAGGGGTCCACACCCCCGCACTACCTAGGTGGCTACTTTAACTACACCACGTACAACACATAGGCGGCTACACCACCTACTTGGCTATATCTTACCACTAACACTTTAACTGAATGTAGACTACATTACTGATGCGCAAACATATTTTCTGAGTAAAGATACCTCAATGGATACGTAAAAGATTTAATCTGCATTTACTTCAATGGTGGCCTATGTATGACGCCACTCTAAAGCCAACAACAGCACTATTTTTTACCAAGGAGAATAGTACTACGGCCGGCCCCAATGATACACAATATAGTAATTAGTAATAGTAATATAGACACTGAACTCTTGAAAACTCAGCTAAATACTATGAACTAAGGAGGTTTATACACGATACGCGATATATCATAGAAAGCTAACAACAAATACATGTATTTAGTTGCACAGGAGGTTTCTCCCAGTTTGTTTTACAATGAAGGCTGGGTACATAGACAGCCGCATAGGTTGATATGAGAAGCTATTAAGGCTCACATCCACTAAGGGAACATCCACCGGTGGATAATTCCCCCAAAGTGCAGTATTTGAGCAAGCAGGTTAAATACACATTGTGATGGGCCGTTCTGACAGCAAATTGTGGAAAAGCGAGCAGTGTGTACATAATGATATGGACATATGTTACAAATTTGAGGAAGGTCACGTCCACAAAATGTTCCAATGCCAGAATATGAGAAACAACATTGTGTGTTGAAATGTGGTCTGTATTTAGTAACACATTTGCAATGGCCGATTGCTGTTCACACTTTTAACATGGCGATGCGATTGACTACATGTGCCATAAGACAAGTAACAGTGCAAGTGCAGCACCAATGACAAACACATATGACGTATGGTAAGAACCTTTTATAGGTATAGAATAATAACAACACTTTCCATCTACAATTTGATACAAACAGAATCAACAATAAAAATTGTCCATGTTTCTTATAAAAGTATGGTCAAGGAAATCTGAAGTCATAGCATGCAATGTCATAGATGTGATGTCATAGATGTTATGTCATAGATGTGATGTCATAGATGTTATGACATAGATGTGATGTTATAGCATGCCATGACTGGGTGAGTAGAGTTTTGTAGAGTCTGCATAGACAACTGATCTACAGACAATGAGAAATTGGATACAATTAATTACTTTATGTTTGTTTGCCACTGCCACCAACCATGTGGGCCTAAGTATTGCTTACATTACATGCATGGGCTATGAGCTCCTACTTCACTGCTTTGCACTCAACATTCAAAGAGTATGAGAAACAGTTGCCTTATCCTTCTACCTTAGCATATGTTTTTGTGTAAAGTTGCTAGAGCGGGAATATTTTATATTCAATTTTGGTTTTTAAAGCTGAGGAATTCATATATTCAGCATCCCATAACTAAGAATTTTTTTTACAAAAACAAAAATCACCAAAGTGTTCCCAGCTCACCTGTTGCCTCATCTATTATGCCACGCTGGACAGCCTCCTCGGCAGTCACCTCCTCCTGGGTGTTGGGATCTATGACACCCTCAATATCAAACACTTTCGTAGTATTTACCGTCATTGAGGTATCTGAAAAATAGCCATCAGAATGCGTACTTGTGCTCTCCTTTTTGTTATATTTATAATAAAAGGTCATCTTTCTACTCGCAATTCCAAGTGAATTTAATTGTTACAGAAGATACAGTTTTCAAATATGAAACAAAATGTAGTTATTCATAGCCAAGCACAAAACGCCAAATAACGTAACAGTATAATAATTATATATTAGTATGTAGGTAGCATGTATTCAACACCCGTATTAGCTGCAATGTCACTGAGAGTAAGTATTGAGTGTTGACATAAATGGGGATTACAGTTGTATGTATATTACACGGCTATATTTGAGGTTAGCTGTAACCCTATACTAGTTCTACAGATTAGAGACAATATAGGGTGTCGTGTGTAAATAGGTGTGCCAAGTATTCTCTATGTGAAATGAGAAGATGTAGGGAGGAGGATAGCAGCAATATATAGAATAAAATATGTTACAAGTATAATTATGATATTGCTAACATCGGACACAACAGATAGTGATAAAATAAAATAGTACCATTTGATTGATTGATACTTGATTCTGATATATTTTTCACAAACTAATGATTGTTATATTAGCGAGGTATCTATCAGAGCTCCATTCATACACATCTAAAATCTTCAGCATTAGGGATCACCCATTCCCAACAACTGCAACAGATCGCTTACAAACAGCAATTGCCCTCTCATGACATTGTTGTCACTGAATAGACAACTCTGAAATACATTTCGACACTGAATGGGGCACCTTAAATTTGAGACAACAGATACATGTAAGTAAAATCTCCTTTGCTCTTATAAGCTTTCACCATTTGAATACTGATGACTGGCTTCATGTGGCTTTGGCAAGCAATTTTTAAAATTTTTACATTTAGCTGAAAAGTCAAAATATCCTTTAGTGGTATTAAGTCCGAGTGAGATCAAAATGTGTGAGCGTGAGTGGAAGCCGTATTGGTAACAACTAATAACTGAACAAGTAAAAGGTGCAGCATCAGTAAAACACTGTTGAAATTTGTTGAAATCCAATGACACCCAGACAAGAGAAAAGCACATTGCTCACTTATTAGAATAAGAGGATCACTTTATCGGTTTTTCGCGATGCTCGCAAGTTATCACTCATGAGTCATTGTCTCTCCAAACACAAATAGAGCTCGTTCAGCAAAAAGCACCCCCCAACAGCATACAAACAAATGGAAGTCTAACTACATGTATGTAGGTGCATGGTAGTGCACATAGGCCTACACCAACTATAGCCACATGCATGTAGGTGCATGGTAGTGCACGTAGGCCTACGCCAACTCTATCTACATACATGTAGGTGCATGGTAGTGCACATAAGCCTACACCAACTGTAGCCACATGCATGTAGGTGCATGGTAATGCACATAAGCCTACACCGACTCTAGCCACATGCATGTAGGTGCATGGTAATGCACATAGGCCTACACCAACTCTAGCCACATGCATGTAGGTGCATGGTAGTGCACATAAGCCTACACCAACTCTAGCCACATGCATGTAGGTGCATGGTAGTGCACATAAGCCTACACTAACTCTGGCTACATGCATGTAGGTGCATGGTAGTGCACATAGGCCTACACCAATTCTAACTAGATGTATGTAGATGCATGGTAGTGCACATAGGCCTACGCCAACTTGTTATATCCTTATTTGCTAGCAATTCAAATTTAAAATCACATTATAAGTAAGATACTGGAAGTTGGCCATTCTCAATTAGTCTGGCAACTCCGTCACAAAAATTATATTTTGATAAAATGTCCCGTGTTAGTATTTTCCTTCGTTTTAGCTTGAACGGACCACTGGAACAACAATGTTTATTCACAGTCTCCACTACAACAACCTACCCGTGGCATCCGTTTTAGGTTTATTGGGATCCTCCAAGGTGGCGACAAGCAGTCCAGCATCAATGGCTTCCTGTATAGTGTGAGTTTGGCCAGTACTCAAGTCCTTAAAGGTGCTCAGGTCAGAGTCAAGTATACCTCTTCTTATTGCCTCTTTTATACTCACGTCCTCTCCTGGCAAGGGAGAAAGGACAACCACAAAATGAATGAAATTTACAATTAAAATGTTACTCTCTTTTACACCACATGTATGGTAAACGTAGAAAATTACAAACATATAATCAAACATAAGCAAATCAAACCGGCAATTCAGATGGATTGCTAATGATAACCAGTGTAGAAAAATTACATAACTGATTTTTAAAAGGCTGCAAGTACATAATGATCACAATGAAAGGTTACTCAGAGATGCGGTTATATTGTATTCAAGTGGGCAAGGCAGCAGCTCCTAATTTATCTCAGTAAATCTTGTAACCACAGATGGCCAATCACGGATGTCTTAGAATATTATTAAACCAAAATGAGGAGTGGCCAATGTTTCTGAAGGCACAGATGGCAGAAAGTTAAATGCAGCTTCAGAAAAGCTTTCCCGTATTTTATGCAAAATTATTATTATTTGCTTTATCATATTATTGATCATTCTCTTTTATCTATATTTATACAGAATAAATATCATAATATAAACATTAACCTAATGTAGACATGACTAGAGCAGCTTTCTAGATGGCTCTCACCTTTTATAGTATCTCTAGCTGCTGTGATAGTGTAAGATTGCTGTTCAGTGTAAACCGCGTTGGTGACGTCTTCCTCCTCTTCATTTCTGAGAGTGTTAGTCATTCCTTCAGGTAGACGACCCTCACAGCGCATTAGCTTCTTATGAATAGCATCAGCAAATGACATCGTCCTCCTTGTCACAGTGTTCACATAAACACCTTACAGAAGCATGATAGAAGTTAGATAATATGCTACTCGACGAAACTTTGTTTTGTATAATACAAAGTTATAAACATGTATGCATGTCCATTATTTAATTTAAACTGTAACTTTCAATAATCATAAGTTAGAGGTTCAATTTTTTAGTGATGTGCTCACAATTATTCCTCGGTCTAAGCATATCCCACAAGACACTGTGCATATAACGCGAATAATAGATGTTGTGTCACCTAGAAAACAGTTAGCATTCTCAATTAAAACTTTACTTCAAAGGCCACCTGCAATGTGATGATAGGAGCAGATATACTAACCTCTGCCAAAGTCGAGCACTCCGTCATCCAAAGCTTGTGACATGGAAATTTCCTGACCAGTACGTGGACAAACAACCCCCAATATGTTAAACTTTTCACCATCTGGTAGGTCGGTGGTTTCCATACATCTCAACAGTCCCCTCTACAACAGTTAACAATATAATATCACATCATTTTATGAAAATTGTTTAGCTTATTTATTGTTGCACATAATGTAGTCTATTTTCTCCAAAGAAGGCTGTCAGTCTAAAGGAAATACCAAAGACGATGCATTTAGTAATTAATATTCAAAATTTGGTATTTTGTTGCCGACACAATGTGCACAGATTAGTCTGTGCTAAGTATTTGTTTAGAGTTCAGACTTACCCTGATGGCTTCTTCAAATGTGATCTGTTCTCCAGTTACAAGGTTGTGATAGGTAGCAGTTGCAGGGTCTATTATACCCAACTTGATGGCCTCCCCTGCTGATATAGTTCTCTGAGTGCGTGGATCTACTACTGTATCTATGACATAGCTCTTCATGGGTGATCTGATTATCTGATAAAGAGAGAGCACAAAGCATGCACTAGTCTTAATAGATAATAAATTACAGTAATCACAGATAATATATAGTCCTTACAGATAATATATAGTCCTCACAGATAATACATAGTCCTTACAGATAATACATCGTGCGAGACTAACTAGTCAAGTCAACCAACAGATAAAATGTTTATCCTAGCTGGAAAACTACATACACTAAATGTTTGGTAGTGACATCTACACCTATTCACAAAATGAATACGAGGTGCAAATAATGTCTCCTCTATTTATCTGTCAACACATGAAGAGAGGAGATGCAACGATTGTAGCAACAACACATTCAGCTTATTTATTCATAGCCAAGTTACAGTTTTATCTGATTATATCTCATTTGACATTTCTATTGCCCTCTTCACCATGTCTAATTCCGGACTGTTAGAAAAGAGTAGAAGAATTTGGCTCATGAACAATGTGTTTTACCATACAAATGAATGGCATGGACTAGGTGCCGATGTGTTCTTGCTCTGATGGTAAGAAAATAGCGGTAAGAAAATCACCACAGTTAGCTGATATGCTTTAGCCAACTCACATGCAGACTAGATTCGTGTAATTCCTTGTTGCCAAGACTATTATCGGGTTCATCCATGCTGTGAGCCACTATGTTTGTGGAGTCCAGAATTCTCTCCTCCGTTTTTCTCTTAGTATCAAGGATTTCCCCACAGATCAGTCCATATTTGACAGCATCATCCAACGACAGCGTATCGTTAGTAGCTGGGTTACGATATATACCATCCACTGTGGATATTATACCTGAACAAGAGCATCAACATACATTATATAATTATATCAAGGATCCTTAAAGATATACTTATCGAGTAGGGAGGGAGCTCCTGTATCACAACATTAATATAATTAACTTAAAGCAAAGGAAAAGGCTGTATTAATTAAAACAAATACATCACATCCAAATATATAACAGCTGGTAATAGCTGGGAATGGCTGGCAATAGGTTAATGTTTAAACAGAGTCAGCATTTCTTAGCCACGCGTAGTAGTTAGCTGACATAGTTAGCCAGTCTGCTCAGTAATAACGTATTATTATATAAATTCAACTAGTTTAAGGTAAACTGGTAATGATACGCAGAAACATTTTACACATACACATGTACATGTACATGTTTATTATTATAAATATCAATCTTTCACTGCTAAATCATCTAAAATGCAAGACAGAACGTTAAAACTTACTGAAACCAAAAATAATCGCAACAGATTGTGACGATGCCAATTTACCAAGATAACAAAGTGTAAAGCAGCAACAGGAAAGCAATGAATGTCCTGCTTGCACATAAATGCTAGCATGTGCTGGACCTGATTGCTGAACCTCATTGTTGGACCCCATTGTTGGACCTCATTGTTGGACCTCAATGTTGGACCTCATTGCTGGACCTCATTGCTGGACCTCATTGTTGGACCTCATTGCTGGACCTCATTGTTGGACCTCATCACAAAAATTTGGCGATGATTAAATAGAGAATATTAAATAGTACTAGAAAAGCAACAATTTAATTGTTGCTTTTCTAGTACTCTTTAATATTCTCTATTTAATTTGTCCTCTCTGGGCTGCATTACTGGCTACCCAACATACAAATACTTTAGAAAGTCAGCCTTCTCTTTCCTAGCAAGCAGCATATTATAGAATACCTTCCATGACAGCTTGGTTGTAGTCAATCTTCTCTTGGGTAACTGGGTGTGTGACATACTGTACAGCCACCTTCTTCACTTCAGTGATGGTAGTCATCTTATTAATGGTCTGCTCACTAGATATCATTCTAACATACCCTTTCTTTATAGCATCCGAGAACGGCGACTTCTGTCCTAAAAATGCAATTAAACAGTTTGGATAAACAAGCCAGAGCAACCAATTTTGCTAGGAAGCAATTTTGCAATTTAGCCATATTCCGAGCAGCAAATGAGGAACAATTGGTCAAGTTGATTTATTATAATGACATAATAATAATATGGTCTCTAAACCACTTAGTTAAAGAGGGTTTTACGGTTTTAAATTTCGACTACCAGTTCCAGTTAATCCTGACAGTTCTTAGGATAAAATAATTTAGAAAAACAAGCTGAAATGATCATTAAGGTGAGTATAATTATTCTTTCAAAAACAAGTGTCTGCTACAAAAATATTTTCAATCCTTACAACAGGATTATATTCCAAATATTAATAAGCTAGGTAAGGTTTCTAACCTGTCAGTGGACTTGTCCACTTGCCATAACTGTCCAGTATCTTTCTGTCCATGGCTTCTTTGAGAGAACAAGTCTTCTTGTTACCAGGGCTAGTAAACTCTGCACTCTTCCCATCTACCATACTATGCTCTACCGCCTCCTTAAGAGTGTAAGTCAGGCCAGAGGCCGGGTCTACAAACTTACCAGAGCGTGGGTCCAGATGTTTCCCAGCAATAGCATCTGCTAGAGGTATACCTGCATGCTCTTTCTCAACAAATGACGAAAACTCCTAAAAGGAAAAGAGCATTCTGAAAAGAATAGAACGCAGAGTATAATTCCTTTTTGGTTCGGTCATGTTGAGTTAGACTTAGATTTTGGGGTTTTGGAGTCCCAAACTGGAAAGTGGAAAGGCCAAGCTAACCAACCTGAAAAGGAATTTTACTGAACATAGAAGTAAATTATCACTGACGACATCACACCGAGTCGTCCATGCACTAGTCAGGAAACACTTGCATACAACACCACAAGCACACATTTAGATGTAACACTTTCATACAACACCACAAGCACACATTTAGATGTAACACTTGCATACAACACCACAAGCACACATTTAGATGTAACACTTGCATACAACACCACAACCACACATTTAGATGTAACATACATGCTTTCATGAGTCAATAATTTTCAACTTTCAATTTATTCCTGCTTTCAGTGGTTTTATACATGTATGTTGTAACATTCAGAATAATAAATATCGAATTGATAATAATACCATATTTAGATACAAACACAGTGTCAACACCACAAGATACCCAATATGCTAACATTTCATCGGCGAGTAAATATTTCTATTCTACAATGCCAATGCTGTTGGGCTGCTATACCAGAGCTTGCTTGACCTTTATCAATTACCATACCTTCGTAGTGCTATATTCCATTATAGCTTTCTTGAGACTGGCTAGCTTCATCTTCTCATAATGAGCAGTAATGGCGTCTCTAATTTCATCACCAGAACCTTGTATATGGCCACGTCTGATGGCCTCTACTAGAGACATCTTCTCACCAGTGGTGGGGTGAGTGAACTCTCTCTTTGCCAGGTCAATGTAACCTACAACATGTTACCTAGCTAGGTCAGTACACCTGCCAATCAACCTACAACATGTCATCTAGCTAGGTAAGCACACTTGCCTATCAACTTACAACATGTCACCTAGCTAGGTAAGTACACCTCTCAATTAACCTACAACAAGTCACCTAGCTAGGTCAGTACACCTGCCAATCAACCTACAACATGTCACCTAGCTAGGTAAGTACAGCTGCCAATCAACCTTCAACATGTCACCTAACTAGGTAAGTACACCCACCTATCAACCTACAACAAGTCACCTAGCTAGCTAAGTACACCTGCCAATCAACCTTCAACATGTCACCTAGCTAGGTATTTACACCCACCTAACAACCTACAACATGACACCTAGCTAGCTAAGTACACCCGCCTATCAACCTATATAACATGTCATGAGTCATCTCACCAAAGAGCTAGTGCTACAGTAGTGTAGGGTTTACCCAACTACTTGGCCATGGAAACAAGAGTGCAATAATTTTGAGATGACATCAAAACAGACAACTCAAAGTAAATAGTTCTTTGAAGTACTGATGGAAACTGAGTAATAATCAGTATACAGTGAGCAATGATGTAATCCATTTGCAGGCACAAAGGTAATCCCGTCAGGCATCTTATTTCTGTGAACCTCAACTTGCTAAATACATATTTGAATGAGGATGGTGACATAATATTATATTGTGCTATTACCCTTTCTTGACACCAATATAATTATTGTCGATAAAGAGAAAGAAGATTTGTATTTAGTTTCAGTTTACTATCAATACCACGATCCACACTCCACAATCAAACATACAGTAATCGGAATGGAAAGACAACTCCAATATTTGGTACTGTTGCACCGTTTATAATTTCCACAGAAGTTGTCTTCCCATACTACAGACAAATAGCAATACGATACAAAATGGAACTGAATACAATACATATAAAATATGCAATACAATACAAGCACAGCTCACGTGGTGGTCGTAATTTAATAATAGAAATGCCGGAATCCTGGCAAATGCCACAGTAGCAGAAGATACTCGGGTTATTTATTCTATGAGTGCATTGATAAGAATAATTATGACACCTTGGCAGAAGCGATGAACTGGAATGACCAAGGATGAATATAAATATTATGCAATATTTTGGTTTGTCTCGTATTGTTTTAGGTAGAAATCTAATAGCTGGGTTAGTCGAGGGAAACCCACCTGGCCTGTAGTATTTTACCCGCTGTTCAAAACACAGAGACCAACTTTGGGGTAAAAAATCTTGCCCAAGGATTCTTAGAAGAGAATTATCTTTTGATTGCTACGGGAATCTAACAAGGGACCTCACAAACACGGGACCTCACAAACACGGGACCTCACAAACACGGGACCTCACAAACACGGGACCTCACAAACACGGGACCCCACAAACACGGGACCTCACAAACACGGGACCTCACAAACACGGGACCTCACAAACACGGGACCTCACAAACACGGAACCTCACAAACACGGGACCTCACAAACACGGGACCTCACAAACACGGGACCTCACAAACATGGAACCTCATAAACACGGGACCTCACAAATGCAGTCCCCTAATCTTATGACACCATTTATTTTTAGTGGTCAACATCAAATTATCTTTCCTAAAGTATCACACAATATTTACCTTCTTCTAAGGCAGACTCGACATTTATGTTGATATTCTTGGTGACCGTTCCTCCTTCACGTTCAATGATGATGATCTCCTTATCTCTGATGCGTTGTGGTGGGGGAGATTGTAGGTGAGGTTGTTCTACTGGGGCGGTATGCTCGGGTTCTAGTGGTTCATCCACAAGAGGGGGTGTATCCTCTTTTTCTGTAGACTCGACAGTGATGTGCATCTCAGGCTGCCTCTTAGCATGCTGCTGATTGTTCTGATTGTCGAGTAGTTCCTCTACCACCTGTTAACAACAAAGGTAACACTCCTTATTATATAGGTTATCCAAAGATGCACTATGACCTGCCTTTACGGTTGGTATTTAAAAGGTTCAGACAGTGCAACAATCATTGCAAAGTGAAGAAATGAGAATTGCATTTATACAACATTTTAAGCAATCAACCGGGTATGGGTAGTAATACAACTGTGTAGGCCTTCTGCTTGTAAGCCCATCATGATGTCACTATCATAGGGTTAGGCTGTTGATAATTTCCATTAATCTACATAATTATCATATATTTTGTATGTGAAAATAGTTTGTTTACAAAGGGAAATCGATCAAACGAAATGAAATACACATGATGAAATACAAGTTAGAGTAATTATTAAAGATTAACTATGTTTATTGAATAAAAATGATTGTTGATTAGAAGACTTATTAGCCAGACATTCATTGCTTGTACAATTTGATAGATGCAGGATGTTATACCTCTTCCACCACTTTGGTGACCATCTGCTCTTTGCCAGGTTTCTGTAGAATGCTCAGATCCCAGTCTATGTCTTGTGGCCTATCAGTCGTCAGATCCAATTGGTAGTTGTCTATTTCATCATCTTCTATGTGTATATCCACGGATTCACCTGTCAGGTTATAACTTAAAATGCTATCTAAACTGCAAACTGTAATCAATGGCAGCAAAGGCTGTCTAAACTGTATCAACTGAATCAATATGATTATTTAGAATATTTTCCATCTATTAAACATTTGATCTTCAAACAATTATTCAATGAAGCATTCAAAAATAAATTGTTCCGCTGTAATGCTAAAATATTTTCAAGAAAATATGTGAACAATCAAATATTAAAATAAACAATTTCTAAAAGTATACCATACTATACACACGTAGATTATGTATAAACCAATAATAATCTCAATCTCAGGCAATTTGTCCAAAAGATGAAACGCAGAAATTCTCCAAAGTTTCCAGATAAATATTGTGCTACAGTGTGCAATTGGTCAGAGCCTATAAGTTACCAGAACTTGCTCGATTGCAGTATGGGACAACTTCCAATAGATCCTGGATGCTACTCCAATCCAAAAGATCGAACAACTCCCAATATATTTGTCATATTATTACAAAACAGCTATAAATTAGGATACATTGACATAACAAACCTTTAGTGAAATATTCTGGGGCACTGATGTCATCAATGTGAACTCTATGTTGTTTGGAACCTGGCTTAGTCTCCACAGTTTCATAGACCTCTTCAGTTACGGATATTATCTTAGTACCGGGAGAGGTCATGTTGGGTCTCTCATTACCCGGAGACATTGCGTGATGTACTGGGTCCTTGGCCAACCTGTACAATTACAATAATATAATACTACTACATTCATCCAACTGCCAGCAGACCACAAGCAGAGCAGTTCAAACCTAAGATAATGGGTTGAGGCCATTGATGACCTGTGTTATTTTATTTAAATACAGATACTAAGAAATCTGTAGATTACACAATCCACAATTAGTATGTACTGTAATACACAAAAATAAAACAAAGGAAGCCGACATTTTGAAGAGTTTCTTTCACTAGAACTTTACACGTTGGCATTAACCAATAAAAGGCTTAGTGGGTAGCAGATAACTCTCAGCGTTAGGCTTACCTAAGCTGTAGCCCCAAACACCGTAAGCATGAGAAGCAACGTATGCAATTTAAAAATTAAAAAGATATTTATGATAATTGTGTACATGATGACTACATGTAGTTTTGGACCATTGAACCCGAGTGCTATGGCCGGAGGGTCAACTGGGAGGTCTGGTACACATCCATAAACAAGTAAAGCAGACATATTACATAGCTGTGTACAAAGAACGGACTGACGGCTGCGGTGAGAATTTTAGAAGCATAATCATCATGTAAATTTGGCATCCAATTAAAAGCTTGAATGCGAGGCATTCGAGAAGTGACAATTTATTACAGATGCGAATTTATACAACACAATGAGAGGCGTTGACAATTGGCTATAATTACACACACAGAGCATAGACTAAATTGAACCCTTAGTACCAACAGCGGCATAGGAGCTTAGGCTAAGCATTGACTAGGGCGAGCACTTACTTATCTCCGTCATAGTAGAGTTCAGCATACTTTCTGTAAGTTTATGAAATGTGATTATGAGAATTTATGAGAATGCACAATTATGTTATGGTATAGTGTGAATTCTGGAACATAGTATAACCACAGAATGTGTATAACCATATGCAGTCTGTGGCATTCTGTAACAATTAATTATGATTATTTTATTAATTATAATTATATTACACATATATTTTTTAACTTTTAGATAATTACTCAAGGTACATAA
>JAOQGN010338543.1:0-30162 GCA_027564295.1 Himantozoum antarcticum
AGGCTGGTCTCCTCTTGCAATGGGCTTGCAATATCAAAAGCTGCAATTTTTCAGATTCATATTCCCCGACTTTGATACAAAAAACGGTTGTCATATAAATCATCTCATTGACTTTGCATAGTGTGCAGTGCATAATTCAAATTTGCAATGTTTTGATTGGAGATTAATTCATCATAAGGTTTGAGACTATTATAACATACAGGTGTATGATATGCAATTGGGGTAAACTGGAAACTAAGGATCTAGAGCTAATATATGTTTATATGGAGAGTAATAGTCCGGTGGGCTCCGGACACACGAAACACCAAAGTTTCTGGCAGTGTTAGCTTAATTTAACGTTATGATCAGCAGTAACATTGCTGATCATAACGTCAGATAAGCCAATCAGAATCAGTCAGATTTTGATGTGGAAGTCAACGATTAAAGTCTGAAAATCCAGATATTGAATGTTGATTCCCACAATAAACTCTGATTCGCTGATCGCTACGACGGCAACATTGCTGCTAATCACAACGGAAATTTGATGACTCGCTGTACTAGGCCTAAGACTGAGCTGCTCACAGGGATTAACTTACTAAATCTATCTATTGGTTTAAATGTTCAGTAAGTCTTGGTCTATTGTTGAACATTGATTTGTTACAATAACTTCAATATAATGGATAAGGACAACTACCTGGCCGTGCCACCTGAATCCGGATCTATTCGCAACTGCCATTTTGAAACAAAGTGTCCGGAGGTGAGACTAGTTAGACATTAGAGAGGGATGACTATATGCCCCAACCCCAATCCACAGCTACAAGCACTCAGTTTCCAACTGGCAGCTACGGAATATCCATATTCTGTACCACCCAAGGGTTGCAAATCTTTGGTTTGAAAAGCAACGCTTATTCCCTATTCGCTAATGAAAGTGGAAACAGGAAATTGCTATTTCCGCTCAAAAGTTTTTGAAAGTAGGGAATAGGGAATGAGATCGCTATTGCAATTACTAGCTGTCCCAGCTTGTCCCAGCTTGTCTCAGCTTGTCCCAGCTTGTCTCAACTTTTCAATTAATCTGTTTGCTATATTGTAGCTGCAGCGCATTTTGTATAAAATAGGAGTTGTGCTACTTTTATGATGATAGTTTGAGTGACATGGTACAATAACTCCAAATAGCGCATGCAATGTCACAACACACATTGCACAACACTTCTAATAATTATTACATGGCTAGTAGATATTACAGTAGATATTACATAAGTAGTATAATAATACATGTATTATATTAGGCCAAGCTCAATTGATCATTAGATCTGTGTCCTCAGTTCTTAGTCCTAAATATGAGCGAGTGGGGTATTTAAATTCATAGCCTTATAATTTACAGATTTTAATTTTTTGACGAGGATGCAAATTTATTTTTGAATTTTCCCATGTGTGAACCACAATATATTATATTCTCCATCGATAGATCAACATTTTAAGACAGACACATTAAAAAAGATGTTGATTTATGACAAACTTCCAGCTCATGATGATTCCACTCAATTGTAGGCCAAAATTAATTGCCCAAACCCAGAGCCATATAATAGAGTATCTACATGTATAATAATCTACAATAATCTACCATATGGCTCTGCCCCACCTAATTGGTGGTGAGGGGGTGAGGAATTTGAGTTTTCAATTCATCCCTAATTTTTGGTGAGTGAGCGCTAAATTTACTGTTTGGTGAGCCTCCAAAATATGGAGTGCAAGGGGACACAGATCTAATGTTTAATTTAGCCTGGCCTTATTCCTGCCAATAAATTAGCCCTTGACCCGTGCTGGTTATATATCACCGTAGAGTCCCGACAAGAAGCGCATGCACTTATAATAGTTTTGTGCACTTATACCAACTAAACGTGCCAGTAGCTTTTCACCTTATTTTATGTCGATTAGTAATTAGTTAGCTTTTTCTTTTCTTTTCTTTAGTACTGTACCAGATTTTATTGTAAGTATTCGGTTTTATCATTTCATGATATAGAATACATAATAAACATAAACATACTGTTACTCCAGGGGCCAATAAACTTATTCTACCTGTGTTGGCCCCGCCAATACCATTTTCTTCTCTGTGTACTGTCTTGTCCACATAATAACAAGTAAAAGTTGCAACAGGATTTGGAAGTGCATACCACCTACACTTCATTATTATCAATCAATTAAATATGGATATGCTCTCCATTGGCACAATGTCTGTTTAGTATATGAAATCACATGAGTTTCGAATAATGCTGCTATACATTGGGTAATATATATTGAATACAATGATAACACCTTTTGTTCGCATATCATAATAGCCATTGTTGGACATAACTGCTTGCATAACCTATTATCAAGTGATAACACCTTTTGACTGCAGATCACTGCTCTATTGTATCACTCAAACTGCAGGCATAACGTAATAAGATGGATTAATTAGCAGGCTGGCTGGATTAGTAGATCACATCTGCACTTTTTCTATTAATGGGTTGTCAATTGACATAATTGGAGTGAGATTTCTCAAATTAGATGGATAAACTGGTGCGGCTATACAAAAACATTTTATAGAGTGAGATAAGACGTTTTACCAACACAGAGTATAATTACATTCATTACCTACTGATAGATCAGACATAAGATCTAACTCCGTGTCACTGGTCAGTAACTCAGTCTTTATCTCTGTAACAAATCATACGTAAAGTACAGTAATGGTCTAGCTTTGCATGGAATTATTGCACATGTTAGCAGATGGTAGTACACATGTCGGGTGAGCTTGCATGGGATTGGCTGATTGGACAGTCACTAACCAATGACAATACCATTATCTTACTTCACCCAATCAACAGAAGGAAAGTTTTATATTGTAGCAGATAATTTTAGTACTAAATATCCCGACTGTCACATGGCCAGGAGAGATTGCCACCTGGCCTGGTCAGTGATTACGACCTAGAGGCTTTTGCCCTGTAGGCTTTTCCTGCTTGCCAGAAAAACAATAACAATATCATGCAACGAGCTATTGGTGTTATTGGATTATCCCTTATAAGCCTTGGTGAGCACCATGTTATTGTTAATAATAACCATCATTTATGAGCTCATTAGAGTCATAGTATTAATTATACTAAATTAAGTGTGAAATGGATCATGGTCCATTGACCAACAGTTCATTTACTATCTAAACACTAAAAAACTACTAACTACTAGAAATCTCAGTTACAAGTTATTAATATCTAACCCTTTTCCGGCCAATACACGCCACTCCTTGTCTGTCTCACTGCAGAATACCCAGTATACAGAGTAGAGACTGACGATTAGACTATACAGAGTAGAGACTGAAGAATAGTCTATACAGAGTAAAGACTGAAGATTAATCTATACAGAGTAGAGTCTGAAGATTAGTCTGCACAGAGTAAAGACTGAAGATTAGCCTATACGGAGACTGAAGATTTGTCTATACAGAGTAAAGACTGAAGATTAGTCTATACAGAGTAAAGATTGAAGATTAATCTATACAGAGTAGTCTGAAAATTAGTCTACACCGAGTAGGGACTGAAGGTTAGTCTATACAGAGTAGAGACTGAAGAACAGTCTATCTATATATAAATATACTAACCATTGGAATTAGTCTACACCGAGTAGGGACTGAAGAACAGTCTATCTATATATAAATATACTAACCATTGGAATCAGTCTACACCTAGTAGGCACTGAAGAACAGTCTATCTATATATAAATAAACTAACCATTGGAATTAGTCTACTCCGAGTAGGGACTGAAGAACAGTCTATCTATATATAAATATACTCTCTAATCTACTAACCATTGGAAATAGTAACATCATTCTCAGTGTAATCAGGTTCTAACTTAATCTCGATATCTGTAATAAAATAAAAGTCAACAAAATTTACAGAAATATTAAATAAAATATCAATCAGGTAGACATCAAACAAAGAACCCAGTCACAGGCAGTCAGAGAGTACCAGAATATAACAACCTCACTAACAATGAAAGTATCATTTCAATTAATTACATTGTATTATCACTTAAGTATTGCTCAGTGAATAATGATCACCCATCGACTGTTTTGAGCCATGATATTGCTGGACCACATGACAGGCATCACAACACAAATAGGCCACGGCACACTGTCTGCATTATATCCCCGGTATGGCTCCCAATAGATACACATGTCCAGTATCCTCTGGTTACCTACAACTTTGGTATGACTCCCAATAGATTTTTTGCTCACCATTCATTTTTAAAAGAAAAGGTCTGAACTCCATATGATATGCAATGTTACTTACTCATTCATATACATCTCATAATATAGAGATATCAGTGATAAATGTACTTACTATTGTACTTACATATAACTCTGCAGACACTCAGTGACTATCTACACTGTCATTACCTACTAATGTATATACAGACTTACCCCTAGGTAGCTCCATTCTAGACACTATAAGGATAATGTAACACCAGATATCACAGAAGTGTAGTTTTATGATGACAGTATCCAGTAACTCATTCAACTCTATAAATACATATATAAAAGTGCTAACTAGGTCATGTATCAATGTCACAGTCTACTAACTGTGTGACTATAATACACCTTGCTAGAACCACACACTATAAGGGTTGGAATTATCTTCACTGTGCAATATAATGAAGAGATTTTTGCATGCTCATAAACTCGTTAAGATAGCCTACACAAATTAAAAAAAAAATTAATTATTAAATTTGTGTTTTCAATTAATGTTATTTCTCAATTAATTGTGCTTTATTAATTAATTGTGTTTCTCAATCAATTGCGGACTGCTTTATGATTGCGGACTGCTCAATCAATTGCGGAATGATTAAACAATCTACAGAGAGCTTTATTATTGTCCTCTTTATCCTCTTCATTGCAGTGATGGAATCCCAAGCATGGCCATGGGAAGAGGATAACACTGTGATATTTCTTCGCAAATGGGGAAAGGAATCATACACCTCATCAGCATCATATAGACCTATCACCATCAATTCGTATATTGGAAAATTTATGGATCGCATACTAGAACAAATATTAAGAAAGTACATGTATAGATGATAGACATAAGATTCCGGAAACATAACATGGGTTTCGATCAGGAAGAAGTACCGCTACTTATTCGTTTGAACTTATAAGCACAATTTAACACCAAACAGCCTGCAGACAACAAGTAGCCGACCTATTTCTGGACCTACAAACAGCACTTGACAGCGTCTGGCACCAAGGCATGCTCTACAGACCCACCGAGCTGAACGTCAAGGGCCGATTCCTAGGTGTCATTCAGAGTTTCCTGGTAACTAGAAAAATTTCCTTGAAAGCCAACAACTCCTCCAAAGCCAAGACTCCTCCAAAGCTCTGTGAGGTCGGCCTGCGAACAGGGCAGCATATTATCACCACGCTGCTGTTTCTCATATATATATATGTACGAGACCTCCTCCAGAATGTAGAGGGTCTCGCTCTTCAATTTGCAGACGACTTCTCAATCATACCGTGGTCAAAATCAGAAGAAGAACTACAAGCAATCTCCCAAAGAAACTGCAACCACATCAGTAGATGGCTATCAGAATGGATGCCTGGCTGCTGCTAACTGGTTAGTTAGCAGTAAATGGTGGATGGCTGCTGTCAAAAAACTGACCTGATCAACTTTCGTGCCAAGATCCAGCAACTAGCCAAATGTACCAAGGTTCTTGGGATTGAAATCGACAAACCTCCTAGTTTCAAAAATTAAGAAGAGCAAGCTAAAGGAATCATCATTACCAAATAGAACATCCTTAAGCCATTTATATACACGAGATTAAATTTCAAAACAGCTAGGAGGATGCTCATGACCGTTGTTATTCCAAAGGCATACTATAACGCCCACTATGGGATCTGAAACACTCACTGTCACTATACTGTGTAAAGAAAGACATGATATGTTACACGCATCATTCAATCCCCCCGTCCGAGGCTCTTCACCTGATATGCAACATTCCATCCACACTGCTGATGTATTCCATGTCACGGATATCAGTCATCAAGCAATCGGCCCAGAAAGGAAATTCATCAATACTACTGAATTAGCAACAATTAGAACAGCTCCCTGGTTAAGGCCATGCATGCAGACATCTCAGCACTGCGAGGCCGCAACTGGGGCAAGCATGATATCCAAGCTACAAACTTTTCTCGCCATCAGGCCAATAAGCTCAAGATGAAAACATGGGAGAGAAGGTGGAACAAGTTCCTGCAAACGCAGAATGGCTTTGATGGAATTTTAACAGAGATCCCCAACAGTTTCTCGTCAGTTAAACTTGCCATACTGGGATGCACCAACCCTCACATAAGTAGACTGATGACAGGACGGTTGACCGGACACTCAAAAGTGCAACCCCACATGTACAAACTCAATCTAGCATCCACGCCAACACGTGAATGTCTAATAAAGGAAGAAATCCCAGCATTTTCTGTTTCATCGCCCCAAATGCAACATACTATGTAATAGTTACCCCCACAGCTGGAAGACCTAGATTCAATCATGAATTATAGCCTCAAAACAAAGATTTGAGAATATTTTGATACAATGATGGCTGACACTAAAAACCAGTAGTACACTGGACAAATGCAACATACCAATCCTCGTCTCCGCAGTGGGTACCAGTTTTATGGCGAAGATGACTGGCCTGTATGGCCAGGAATACGTAGTAATTGCTACAGTACACCACCAAAGCCTCACCACTCATGAGAAGATACTATCAATACTCATATTATTATACTCATACCAAACCTAAACGGGTATAATATCATATTTGCATACATGCGACGTAAATCTGATATCACCTGACAAATATATTATATATAATTACTATAGAACAGTCAACACTTTGCTCAGTACACTATGCCCCATGAATGGGGTTGTAATATAGTCATGCTATTTTTACAGGCAAATATTACAGAAATAAAGACATATATATACATACACATATATGTACACACACATATATGTACACGCATATACGTACACACACACGTACACGTGCACACACAAAAACAACAAAAACATATATACATATACATTGTATGTAAATAGATACACACACGTATATGTATATATGTTTATTTTTTGTCATATTTGCCTGTAAAAATAGCATGACTATATTACAAAACCCAATCATGCAGGCATATTGTACTGAGCAAAGTATTGACTGTTCTATAGTAATTCTATATAATATATTTATTGTCAGGTGATATAAGATTTACATCGCATGTATGCAAATATAATATTATACCTGTTTAGGTTTGGTATGAGTATTAATAATATGAATATTGATAGCATCTTCTCATGAGTGGTGAGGCTTTGGTAGTGTACTGTAGCAATTCCTGGCCATACAGGCCAGTCATCTTCGCCATAAAACTGGTACCCACTGTGGAGACGAGGATTGGGATGGTACATTTGGCCAGTGTACTACTGGTTTTTAGCGTCAGCCATCATTGTATCAACAAACAAAAATATATATAAAATTTAATTCGAGATTAATGCTGAAGCGCGGTTAGAGACAGGCTTGATAGCGGTGAGTATTAAACTTTTAAATGTGACAAAAAATATGCATTTTACTAATTATTGTTCAAGAGGAAGAACCTAGAGAACTGTGGAGCATATGTCAGTTGATCTCTGAATCATACTAGATCGCGTTACTTTCTTATTCCATGATAAAAGTAAGGGGTTCACAAAATAAAAATTCATTAGAACTAACGATAGCCAAAGAGCCAATCCGGGACTAGCTTTGTGGTCATAAGACTATACTCCATCGGCCAATGGAATATTCTATATTCTATAGGCCACTGACCATATTTTGGTTATCGCATCGTTAAAATTCAGAGTGCCAGAAAACATTATCGTACCATAAAGAAAATCAATAAATTATATCGTATCGTTATCTGAAAGCCATTAACATCGTTTCTCCGCCAATATATACTCTTGCATTAAGTTTATAATATATTTATTAATATTTTAATCATAGGGCTACCTAGCGGAAGATCTATAAATGTAGCACGAGTTTTGGAGGTAATCTAGGTGAGAGGTGGAGGTGGGTAGGGAGAAACTAAATCAGAAAATCACAGAGTCTAGATGTAACTGCCAGCAAAGCTACCATGTTATAAGCTATACACCATTTTCTGTATGCTATCCTGGACTACATATCTTTGTATACTCTTTGTATGAGTCAATGCATTTCATCGTAATATTCTGTGACTTTCTAAAGCATTTGTTGCTATTTTGACAGGCCTATGTGATCTGTTGACATAAAACCACTTTATTATAGTTTAACCAGCCTTTTCTACACTGGACACAAAATGGAAGGTCACAGTGATAGTTCTGCATTAACACATGCATTATTATAGAGCCAATCAGGTAATTGTTATAATCTTGTATAATTGTATAATCTTGTTTTCTAACTTGACAACCCTTATATACTTTTGTACCATGATAACCTGGAATCTAGAAGGTAATATGTTGACTTGTATCATTGTATGTACAGTATTTTTCTGGCTATATTTGTAACGATTTGAGTTGTTTTAAGTGAGATATTTATGATCCTTATTGCAATCGTAGTTTTCACGTTGTCTACGTGAGTAGACATCAGTTCGAAACTTACGGCAAATAAAATGACACTCAAAGTAATACGCCTGCTGTTACACTAGATTTTAAACAGGGTTTACTCACAGAAAGAGATAGTTGATCAACTCAAACACATGATGTATTGATTCAGAACGTTTGAAAATACATGAAACAATTTGAATTGGTAGGGTGGTAGGCACAGTGCCTTCTGTATATCATTAATTTCAAAGCAAGATAAAAATTTTGAAAACTATACCAGTTCAAGGTACATTGACCACGGAACTATGCCGAATTTGGTGTAGAGCTTTAGAAAATGGGTGCTCCTTCCAACAGGAGCCTTCCAACAGGAGACTTCCAACAGGAGCCAGGTAGTTGGCGCAACTGGAGGTACGGTATCCTGTCTACATGGATTCCATTATATGTGGCATCCAGTATATGTGGCATCCAGTATATGTGGCATCCAGTATATGTGGTATCCAGTATATGTGGCATCCAGTATATGTGGTATCCAGTATATGTGGCATCCAGTTTATGTGGTATCCAGTATATGTGGTATCCAGTATATGTGGCATCCAGTATATGTGGCATCCAGTATATGTGGCATCCAGTATATGTGGTATCCAGTTTATGTGGTATCCAGTATATGTGGTATTCAGTATGTGGTATCCCGTTTACGACATCATCAATCTTTGACAGCATCATATTAGCATGCGGTTTGTGTCAATATACCAAACTGATGACACGGCGGCCACAATAGAGCCCCCATGCTTTTGATGTACTTGTTGATGTACCTAATTGATGTACTTGGCCTAGGAAAGTAATAAAAACCTAAATAATATTTTGTTGATTTTTATATTTGGCTTTGCTCCACTGTTGAATGTGTTGCTGCAGCAGTTACATCGGTTAAATTGAAAGCTGTATTTGTTGATGAGTGTCACTGCATAACATCGCAATGGTGAGTTGGAGTCAAATTTTATTAATTATAGTGGTTGGTGGTATTATATGAATGAATAAAATTTTCTTTTTATTTAATTGATGATTAATGATTAAGAAATAATTTATTACTTATTAGTATTATAATTATTACATTTTAAGAATGTTACACCATGCCACTGTCAATTGTACATGAATTCCGCTGTATATCTTTGCAACTTTGGTGAGTTAGATTTAAATTTGATAATTTAGGGTGGCCAATGATTTATCAAATATATATAGGATCTTTTAATTTGAGAAATATTTTATTTGATTAGTAATGACTAGTATATTACATTTTAAAATACAGCAAAGTGGCATGATATCTGCAGGTGCATGGAGAGTAAAAGCGTAAGTTGAAACTATTATTTATGAAATTGATGTAGTCTTTCTAAGATTAAAAATTTTCCAAATTAACATATTACTTATTAGGTATATCGTATATGTATTTGATATTCTAAAGAGCTTATAAAGTAAGCAAATGGTGCAACTTTCCCATGTAAAAGTAAAGGCTTGGAAATGTTTTGACGCTCCGTAAACTTTGGGCCAATTTCAGTCTTTGTCATGAAAAAATTCTTATGGTTTTAGGTATCACATAGAAATGCTATATGGAGACACACTGCTAGAGATTTCCTTGGCTGGTCAACTATACGTATGGTATATAAATGACCAAGAATGCTTCTTTCCGAAGGGTACAACTATTTAAGATGTCATGAAGTTGTTCATCACAAAAGCACTCCTGACTCACAAAAGCAGTTAATACGCACCGCCATGTCAGCACACAAAGGTGAAAAAGGTGGTGCTATGCACCTCATCGTCTAGACTGGGGCCCAATTTAGCAAATGTCGGCGGATGTAAAATGTATGGTGTGCCATATTCCACAGAAACCATTCTTCAGCAAACTGGAAGGGTAGTGTGGCGAAAACTGATGGATTAAATGAATTCCTTTATGGCAGCTGACCACTGACTGCATGCGTGTTTGTTAAAACAATTTGATGAGA
Organism: Himantozoum antarcticum; assembly: GCA_027564295.1. Taxonomy (NCBI): domain Eukaryota; kingdom Metazoa; phylum Bryozoa; class Gymnolaemata; order Cheilostomatida; family Bugulidae; genus Himantozoum; species Himantozoum antarcticum. The sequence goes on from JAOQGN010338543.1 coordinate 10,589, forward strand.
CTGTTAGTACGAGTATGGAATCCAGATGTTGCCGTTTCCATCATATTATTATTGAGCACCTCTTGAAACGATACATTACCCTGCTCTGCTGCAAGACTTCTGTGCTAACAACTATTAGCACTGTTTTGCAGCAATGTGCTTAATTATGAAGATCTGTGATGGAAAATCTTACTGTTTGTTGTTGTGCCGGTCTTACTATATTGTATACTATCTAATAGAAATATGTATGACTTGTATATTATTAGTTAAAATAATTGTTGTTATATATCCCGTACTAATATGTCATAATAACGTGATATAGGTTATTTAGTTATTAGTCATTAGTTAAAACTGAAAATAACACAGTTCCACTATGCTACTTTATTAAGTACACCAGTATGCAACAGTACTACGGTAATTATGCGAATGAATAAATACACCAGATATATTAAGAATTCTAAGAAATGGTTTGTCTTGGAAAATATCATTAATTGTTGTAGACCTAATGGCTGGTTCTCCAAAAATATCACCATGACTTTCGTCATCAGCCATAACAGCCATACCACATCCATGCGGTATTCTTAGTAATGCTGTAGCTTCCAGCAGCGCTACGGCATAATTGTTCATTCTAGAATGGCCTATTCATGTTCAGCTAGCCTGTCTAACCAGGTCAACTGAATTGGGAGTTATCGGCTCGCGGGTCGGCGGTGAGTGGTAGGGTGTCTTTGTTGCAACATCCCAACATTCACCGCTGGCCCGTGAGCAGATAACTCTCAATCCAATTGGCTTGGTTAGCCAGGCTAGCTCAAAGCCAAACGGTATACACCAAGCACTCATTAGCTTGTAATGCAACCAGCTACTTTTCTGATCCCCACCAATACATTCCTGCTGGTGAATATTGCACAGGTTCGGTGTGCAAAGAACCTGCGCATGAGTATCGACCAGATCGCCTCCACTTATATCTGTAGGTTAGGTTATGTCAAGTTCACGTTGTTTTCTGAACATACGCTTCTTAAAGTTACTCCAAGATGCAAAGCTGCTCCACAAAATCAACATCTAAAATAATATGAATTTTAAGTAAAAAAAAACTCAGACACAATACAATGGAGCATAAAAATATTTGTCTCCGATTTAATTTTACAAACAACAGATAAAAAGCTATGAAACGAACTCTTTCAGATCAGATTTTTGTAATGGCTCCTTGGTACAGTGCTCAAACTATCTCTTTTCTTTTTTCAATTTGTTTAACTTACAACAATTTTAGCTAGCAAATGAAGTAGCATGTTCCGATGCCTATAAGTGATGCAACATTTTCTATGCGAGTTATTCATTCAAGTCCAAAGCAATTAGCGGGTGTACTGATCCTGGGTCTGCGTCATAACCAGCCCACAGCTCTTGGAAGAAGGGTGGATGGTGTACGTTGGTCTTAACACATATTTGCCACAGGAAACCGTGACATGACACTTGAAGTTAACGCAAGTGTTTGTAACGTACCGCTTTGCTATTTGTAAAACGGTTAAATAAATATGTTTTTGAAAATTATTTTAGTGATGAAGTACCAGTGATTGTAACAAATGAAAAGTATTCATTACAATGGCACAAAAGTATTCATTACAATGGCACAAAGTGTTCATTACAATGGCACAAAAGTATTCAGTACAATGGCACAAAAGTATTCATTACAATGGCACAAAAATATTCATTACAATGGCACAAAGTATTCATTACAATGGCACAAAAGTATTCATTACAATGGCACAAAAGTATTCATTACAATGGCACAAAAGTATTCATTACAATGGCACAAAATATTAAAAGCTGCATGAATAGACTTGAAGCTTGCATCATTGCGAAGTGTAGGTAAAGTTGCTGCTTCCCTGTGGAAAATGTATAGGCCTTCAAAGCCGGATCACCCTCCGATCTCCCCCTCTTCAACGGAATACTGACAGTTTGTAAATTACAGTCAGAAATGAGTCTGTTTCTAGAATGTGGTTTGTGGTTGTGGTTGGATTGGCACACATCATTTGCCCCCCATCTAGTGCCTTAAGTTCTAGCTCTTTTTCAAACTGTAATTTGAGAATAGACATGAATTCCCCTCAACAGCAGTGGGTTGTGATACAGGGTAGCACTGTTATATGGATTGGTATGACTTACCAAAGATTTGCAGTAAGACTCTCCACTTCATAATTATGTTAGGTTTAGTGACAATATTTCAGAAGCCATTGCATAGATACATCATGCAGCTGATTTTTACACTGATGGCTTGATGAGTGGCATCTTGATTTGTGCTGTCACATCCACCTCCCTTTTCAAACTGAAGACATTCATCGCAGCTATTGAATCAAAAATATTACTGTAAAGCCAATTTAAATGAGAATAATCGCTTGGGGTTGAGGTTTTGGGGTTTGGATCACATGCTACTCATGCCATTCTACATGTCTAACATAATTTTTTGCCAAGTTCACAGTAGTTGACAGGAGGTATCTTGTATATTGCTGAAATATGACATTTCATAGTTGACCCACAGTAGCACTGTTAAGCAAACACAGTAGTTTTAGACCACGGATATTGCAATACCAACTCTATATTTCAATATTTACCAATTCAATTGTATGCAATCTATAACAGTAAGTTCAAAACCGATTGCATGTCTTGATAAAAATTGAATTAAAGAATCTACCTTTCATATCAGGTACTTTTATATCTTTAATTACAGAATCCTACCTTTTAAACGTTTAAAAAAATGTATACCTTAGTTATACATTTTTAAAAATCATTGACTGACAACTGATATTCTGACTGTTTAATCCAATAAATATTTACATGTAATAAATAATGACTGACATTGAGCATCACTAAAATTATAAAATATTTCTAACTCACCATTGTGATGTTATACAGTGGCATTCATCAACAGATATAACTTTCAATTCAGCCGATGTAACTCCTGCAGCAGCACAGTCAACAGAGGAGCAAAACCAAATATCAAAATCGACAATAACAATTAGATTGTGACTACTTTCCTAAAATTTCAACTAGAGCAGGTTTGAGGCCACGAACATCCAATTGCTCTCCAGCGTAAACCATGGATGCTCTATTGTGGTCGCCGCGTCATCAGTTTACTATATTCACACAGACCGCATGCTAATTTGACAATGTCAAAGGTTGATGATGTCGTGATAGACTGGATACCACATAGACTGGATACCGTGAAGACTGGATACCGTACCTCCAGTTGAGCCAACTACCAGCTCCTCGGGACGCATGCACACCTAAAGAATGGATGCAATACGGATGGGCTTCAATGGAAATCACGTCAGCTTTTACAGGTCTGCATAACAAAATTGTCACAGTCCGGTGGTCAATGTGACTTGAACCGGTGTAATTTTCGAATTTAAATATTTTTTATCTTTGCTTTGAAATAAATGATATACTTATCATTTATTTCAAAATGATAAGTGCTGTGCTGACCAATTCAAACTGTTTCACGTGTTTTCAAATGTTCTGAATCAATACACCATGTGCTCTGTTCTGTTATGCAGTAAACATCTGGCGCACAAATTGTACTGCAGATGACTTATCACGGTCTCGCTAAGGTGGTGTCAGAAAGTCGAAAACGCTTTGGGGGTTTCCAGTACTAGCATAATTAGTTCCACACTGGTATGACCACTGCCCGGCTCCGCCTTGGATCTTCGGCTAAGCTTCGTAGTATGGTAAAGTGTTGGGAAGGCAACCATACAAAACTGCTACTTGTCTCCAAACTATCAATTATACACAATTCCTAGTTAATTGTATCCCATTTTTCTATTTACTTTCGGATAGATGACACTTTCAGCTTCGAAATGAGCCATAATTTGTTGGGATCTAACTTTCTAGTGACCTGTTACCAAACAGATTTGGTCTAAGATTGCACTTGTCATATTGCATAGTTATTGACGATCTAGCCCGATTCTCAAGTGGAGAAAAATATCTAAAGATGGCTACCATTTTCTTCAGTGGAGTGGAGTTCCCTCTGGTGACTCGTTGGACATCAGAACTCTCTTTTCTGTTTCGATGTTGACAGTTCTATCCACACCGTTCTTGAAGAGGTTGGGGGTGGGTTGCTGTTGTTGCTCTTTAAGTGTGTCCCAGCCAAGTTTCAGTAACAGTTCAGTCAAACTAGGTCTTGTGGGTTGTGGGTGTTTGTTACAAAACAAGCTGCTCGTCTTTGCACCATTTTTTTGATTTTATGGAAGCCCATAGTGTATTTGTAAGTAGAACCCAAACCAGAACCAGAACTCAAAGTCAAACTAGAACCAAAACTCTAACTACCTAGGCAAAGTTTTGACAATATACAGTAGTCACAGCCAGAGATCAAAAGTATGGTTTGTTGGGGGTGGTCATTGGCCCGGTAGGTTTCACATAATCTACCATGCAATGAGGCAAAAATGCCTTTGTTCGTTAAATCTGTTCAAGGTGTAACCCAAACCCAAAATTCAAAGTAGAACTAAAACCTGAACTCAAACTCAAACTAGAACAAATATTTAAAGTAGAATCCAAACTAGAACTAGAACTAGAACTCAAACTCATATTTTTTATTCCAGATTCAAACGGGACCCCGAACTCAAACTAGAACCCAAACTCAAAGTAGACCTCAAACTCAAACCAGAACTCAAACTAAAACCTAAATTTAAAGTAGACACTAGAAAGATTTAATGAACAGGGCATTTTTGCATCATTGCTACAGTAGATTCTGTGAAGGCGTCAGGGCCATCGGCGACCCCCAGCAAACTACTCTTCATTCTCTATCTATGGCTGCTGTATGTTGTCAACATTTAGTTAGTCTGATAGTCTAGGTAGTCTGAAAACGGACCTAAAATTTCTTTCATAAATATAAATATTAATTTTTGAATAGAATATTACAATAGTTGATTTAAACTGGCTTCTGAGTAGAAGGGAACTATTACCAGAGGGCTATTATATGAGTTTCATGGAGTTCCATTGCTTGTAAATGGTAAATGGCAACCATGGTCAAAACTTGACATAACTTAACTTTTCCTACTATATATTTTTCTACTATATAAGTAGAGCCGATTTTATAAGAGAATCAGAACCTCCTTGGTCTCTGTTCAGGACGCTTGGATTCTCTTACAATACTATTAACGAGCCTTAACTGGTGATCGGATAACAGAATATAAGAGAGTACTAGCCATGTACAGTATTGTTGCCTAGATACATGTTGCCTAGATACATGTTGCCTAGATACATGTTGCCTAGATACATGTTGCCTAGATACATGTTGCCTAGATACTTGGACGCATGTTAGATTTTCTTGTGATCACTTATTGATGCTATTTTGATGAACAGTGAATCAATTATCAATTTACTATCTGTGATATTCCTTACTAAAGATAGGGTTCGAAATCAGTAGAGAACATTGAATATAACCACAAATGGATTCCGTAAACTACGCTCTTATTGATAATCATGATTGTGCCTTAGGGAATTCAAGTGATTATTTAACAGTTTAGCGATACCGAAATATAGTAATATAGAGAGAAGATAACTTCGGCAAGCTATGCTCTTAATGATAATCATGATTGCGCCTTAGGGAAGTCAAGTGATTATCGAACAGTTTAGCGATACCGAAAGATAGTAATATAGAAAAGATAACTTTGGCAAGCGACGCTCATATTGATAATCATGATTGCACCTTAGGGAAAGCAAGTGAGTGTCTGCTAAGAGTGTAGGGATGCTGAAGATAAGTAACTACAGTGAATTACAGTCGAGAATAATAAAGGGAAGACAACTTTGGACATACCAATACGAAATATTGGAATAGTACTGAAATAGCAATTAAATAGTAAAACTATTCGGTAATTGACGTTATAACAACATTTAGTAATAAAGACAAGAGAAGATAATTTCTCGGCTTTATTGAAATCCAGATTGAGAATAGCTATAAATAGAAGTGCAATAATATTAGACAGGAGACAACCTAACCAAAATATTATTACAATACCACTGCTGAATGATGAGTTAATCATTTACACTACAGTAGAGATAAGAGATGGGAAAATCTTCATTGCAAAACTTGTTGCTGCCGGATCCGCTGTTGAACATTTGACAGACAGATTTCTTAGACCTTCTGCCGGACATTCAGAAGCACAAATCCGAGTAATTCTATTCCAACTGGCTGACCCATTGACCCATTATATTATATCCTAACCTACAGGTTGCTGTTCTGCTGCTCTGCTGCTCTGCTGCTCTGCTGCTCTGCTGCTCTGCTAAGTGGTCACTCACAAAGTTACTGGTTATTCTATGCCAGCGATTACTAAGTTACTGACTAGTTAGATAAATGATACATTGAATAATAAATTTGGCAATTAATACTGTGTAAACAAAAATTAATGAATAATAGTTAAATATATATATATATATAAATATATATATATATATACATATGTACTGTACAGTCTAGAGAAATATATGTACAATCTAGTGAAATATATGTACTGTCTAGTGAAATATATGTACTGTCTAATGATATATATGTACTGTCTAGTGAAATATATGTACATGTACTGTCTAGTGAGATATATGTACTGTTTAGTGAAATATATGTGCTTTCTAGTGAAATATATGTACTGTCTAGTGAAATATATGTACTGTCTAGTGAAATATATGTGCTGTCTAGTGCAATATATGTACTGTCTAGTGAAATATATGTACTGTTTAGTGAAATATATGTACATACTGTCTAGTGAGATATATGTACTGTCTAGTGAAATATATGTACTGTCTAGTAAAATATATGTACTGTCTAGTGAGATATATGTACTGTCTAGTGAAAATTATGTACTGTCTAGTGAAATATATGTACTGTTTAGTGAAATATATGTACATACTGTTTAGTGAGATATATGTACTGTCTAGTGAAATATATGTACTGTCTAGTAAAATATATGTACTGTCTAGTGAAATATATGTACTGTCTAGTGAAATATATGTACTGTCTAGTGATATATATGTACTGCATAGTGATATATATGTACTGTCTAGTGAAATATATGTACTGTTTAGTGAAATATATGTGCTGTCTAGTAAAATATATGTACAGTCTAGTGAAATATATGTACAGTATAGTAAAATACATGTACAGTCTAGTGAAATATATGTACTGTCTAGTGAAATATAATATGTGCTGTCTAGTGAAATATATGTACAGTCTAGTGAAATATATGTACTGTCCAGTGAAATATATGTGCTGTCTAGTGAAATATATGTACAGTCTAGAGAAATATATGTGCCGCCTCGGGTTGGGGATGCACACCATCAATTATAATACATGCTGGTGTACGAAACAAGTCTACCAATATTAAACCAATCTTCTATATCTATGTTAGATAAGCTGGATAGGGCAAAGCTGAGTGCCATTACTTATCTACCTGGCTCTACTTATAAGAGTTGTGTTGTTATGTCCCCTTTTATGTGAGGACAACTACCAAGCACTGCAATACAAGAAACCGACAACTATGTGCCAGAAACAAGACTATCTCTGTTCTTGCAATACCATCTTACCTTTATACTTGAAATCCACATTGTATTGTATTATATACATCATATTAGCAGTATCTCAGGGCACTCTTTCCAGGTTGGGGTGGAGTGGGGGTGGAAAAATATAAGAGCGCCCGTTCAATGTGACATAGGTATAGGTTGTCTACATTCGCTTAGTGATTTTTTCGAGTTTCTTTTTTTACTCACTGCAAAGCATGTCCCAATACGCCTGAAAAGATCTGCGGTAGGCTATGGACATAAACAGCTGCTTCCATATCATATATAAACGCCCATTTCATCAGGAACCAACAAAATAATTATTGTCTAATTTGATATGTTAAATTTTACTAATTATGCATTAGCAAAATATCATTTGATTTGATTTGATTTGATTTTTAATTCATCAATACTTCATACACAATAAAAACTGTAAATACTAAAGAATACTGATGAGGCCCATGTGCGCAATAGCATGGCTAATCAAGGCGCTGGGCTTTTGATACAACAATAATAAGATATTCAGGTTCTTCAGTTACTCGAGTGACTCAAGCAGGTGATGTTTTAAGACCGTCTTGAACCTGGGTAAATTTGGAATCCCCCTCAATTCACCGGGAGAGTGTTCCACACAACAGATGCTTGGTATGAAACTTGACGCTGACCCCTCGATGCTTTAATGAAAGGTAGGCGGAGGTTGTATGGATCCGAGGAGAGATGCGTATTAAAACTATGGGGGTATCTGTTTGAAGATGAGATGAGGAGTAAAATAGCTTGCAGGCAAGAATACGATGCAGATACGATGCTTGTATAAAAGATGGATTGGTAAAATTCCTGCTCTCTGAAATAATTGTGCAGGGTATTCTCGTGGGTGTGTTTCAGGGCCGTATATTATGTGAAATTCAACCTCTTGACATTTACAAGATTGCCCCGCACAGCGGAAATTTTTTTGTTAGGGGGTTGGGAGAAATGTTAGGGAGTTGAAAAAAATCTGTTAGGGGCTTGAGAAAAGCTGTTAGGAGTTGAAAAATGATTTTAGGCGGTTGAAAAAATCTGTTGGGGGTTGACTTTTGATGTAGTTTTGATGATTTTGATGTGTTTTAATGAAAATTAGACTAAAAAAAATTTGAAAACGAAAAATTAAAAACTTATAAAAAATTATAAACAAGGTTTTTAGCCTCGGATTGGACCCCCGAATGATTGGGTGTTCGGGGGTGTAATATACGCCATTGGTGTGTTTATAAATTGCCCTTGAAAGCTTTTTTTGCAATATTAAAATCTTGTCTAAATGCGGTTTTGGGGCATTTCCCCATGCTGCAATACAATAAATGATTTTGCTATTTACAAGTGAATTGTACAACATCATTAAAATATACGTTGGTAAAAACTGAGATGCGTAAAAGATAAGCCCACAGGTTGTATTTATGTTGCTTTTGACACTGTTCATATGGAGCTCCCAGTTGAGGTTTTCATCAATGACAACTCCTAAAAACTTAACACTAGAAACCTTCTGGTTTCATAATCAGAGAATTTTATATGTGATAGCAATTTGAACTTGTTCTGGTGGTCCTTCATTAAAATAAAATTAGTTTAATCCAAGTTTAAAGTTTGTTTGAAACGCACTACTGAGATACTTTTTCAAGCTGTTGATTAATCTGTGGAACAGCTTTGTTCAGTTCTTTACTTTGATAAAACAGATTTATGTCGTCAGCGAATAAAGTAGATTGAAGCAAGCCAGTGGTGGTGACCAGATCATTAATATATAAAATAAAAAGAGTAGGACCTAGTACTGAAAAGGAGTAGGACCTAGTACTGATAAAGAGTAGGACCTAGTACTGATAAAGAGTAGGACCTAGTATTGATAAAGAGTAGGACCTAGTATTGATAAAGAGTAGGACCTAGTACTGAGAAAGATGAGGACCTAGTACTGATCAAGAGGAGGACCAAGTACTGATAAAGAGTAGGACCAAGTACTGCATCAAGAGGAGGACCTAGTACTGCATCAAGAGGAGGACAAAGTACTGCATCAAGAGTAGGACAAAGTACTGCATCATGAGGAGGACCAAGTACTGCATAAAGAGGACCTAGTACTGCATCATGAGGAGGACCAAGTACTGCATCATGAGGAGGACCAAGCATTGCATCATGAGGAGGACCAAGTACTGCATCATGAGGAGGACCAAGTATTGCATCATGAGGAGGACCAAGCACTGCATCATGAGGAGGACCAAGCATTGCATCATATAGTAAAGATCTGAGATATGGATATAATAAGGTCTCTGCAAGTGAATTTTTGCTATAATTTTGTAATAATTGTAAATAAATAACATCGTATTATTGTATATTTAATGTTTATTAATTGTTTGGTTGGCTTTCTGACCCATTATAGGATTTATAGTATACGGTGGACTAAAATTTGTAAATTACTCCCAATTTAAATTATTTTAATACCAATGAATAGAGCCAAAAGAGAGCTTTCAGAAAATATATGGTGTGAAGGGGGTAGCAATTATTGCAGCCGGGTGAAATAAAATATTCAAAGTCTCAATTTGTTGAAAAACACGCCAACCTGGAAAGTGTTAAGGTTTCATTTGCTAACTGACTTGCTCACAAAGAGAGGTCAAGAAACACGCATCAGGGAAACGCATTAAAACGATTGGATAAAAAGTTGTACTCTGATTTCCCACTAAAACAGATAGTCATTCCTATAATTGTTTTCTGAATTGATAAAAACATTAAATCAATAATTGCTTATAGGAGTGGGCTTGGTAGATGTCTCCAAAGCCATACATAGCCATTTATGTATGGCTTTGGTTGTCCCCACATGAAAGGAGAGGAGACAACTCTCATAAGTTGGCAGATAGATCAGTCTACACACGTCTAAACTTGACATTTGCTGCATCAGTCTATACAGAGTAAAGACTGAAGGTTAGTCTATACAGAGTAGAGACTGAAGACTAGCCTATACAGAGTAGAGACTGAAGATTAGCCTATACAGAGACTGAAGGACAGTCTATCTATATATAAATATACTAACCATTGGAAATAGTAACATCATTCTCAGTGTCAGCAGGTTCTAACTTTATCTCTATATATGCAATAAAATAATGAAATCAGGGAGATAAAAATGTATGAATGAATAAATATATATATGTATGATAACAATGATAATAATAATAATAATAATGAGGCCATGCTCAATTGATCATTAGATCTGTGTCCAAAATGTTTAGTCATAGGGATGAGCGAGTGAGGTATTTAAATTTATAGCCTTATAATTTACAGATTTTAAGTTTTCGATCGGGGAGGTAAAGATACAAATTTATTTTTGAATTTCCCCATCTGTAAGCTACAATATACTATATTCTCCAACAATATATCAACATTTAATGACAGATACTATAAAAAAGGGCTGATTTAAGACAAACTTCCAGCTCAGAATGCTTCCACTCAATCATAGCTCAAGATTTTATTGCCAAAACCTAATATGTGGTGAGGGAGTGAGGGATTTGAGTTTTGAATTTATCCCTATTTCTTGATGAGTGAGCTCTAAATTTACTTTTAGGAGAGCCTCCAAAATGTGACGAGCGAGGGGACACAGATCTAATAATTAATTTAGCTTGGCCTAATCATTCTATTTCTAATTCTATTTTGAGATTGCAAAGTTAGAACTGAGAATAGCCGTTTCTGCACCTAACTGAAAATTTCAAAGGTCTAACTTGAAAAGAAAACATCATAGAGGCACAAAAGCTCAACATGACAGGTGAAGCTATACAGCCATCAATGCTCCACACATAATAGCCAGTAAATACGTCCTGTAGACTTGATTCCAAACTATATTGAAGTTGATAGTCCTTTTTAAAACAAGCAAATCTAGTCAGTTATCTCTCAGCTAGTCAGTTATACAAGCAAATTATCTGAATCTTAGAGAATTTCAAAGGCTTAACGGGCCATAAAAGTGATCACAATTGACCTGTGGAAATGATTAACTACAGAGTGTTTATATATTGATCCTATAACAAGAGGCAACAGTTTTATCACACCTAAAATAGGATGGTATAAAATTACACCAAATCAATCAATATATCTACAATCTGTATCTAATCACAGCATGCGACTTTGTCATAATTGACAATTATTATCTTTGGCAACCGCATTCAGAAAATTGCTACCTGTCTTCCATGTCTCCATTGCATATTGGAGTCTCAAATGCTGCTCACTACAAGCCAGATATACAATGTGCTACTTACTAATACAGGTCTTGAGGTCATCTGCATCTAGCTCATAGCCTGGGTGACAATCACACTTGTACCTTCTGTGCCCCTCATGTACACACGTATGCATACATGAATGTGCCTGCTTGTCGTCCTCACACACATTGATTACTATCAATGAAAAATATTGCAGTTACTGCAACTATACTGGTAACAATACCTCACCTAATGCCACTGAGGTACAGGCGTCACTTCGCATTTTATCATTGGACATTATTGGTGGATAAAATGTGTTCCTTATTTAATCCCTACCAAAATTCTGCAATTTTGAAACTATAGTAATTGGCGAAATAATAGCAAATGATTACTTTGCAAACTCATGTTTGTCTATTGTCTATTGCTGGAGTGTCATTACCACACCATTACACATTGGTAGAAGAGAGAATATATTGAGAGGGGAATCAAAACCAAAGCAAACTAACCACTTAATTCAATTTGAGTTAAATACAAAAGCAGCCAAGTAGAACTTTCCTAGTGATCAGTAGCTGTTGTTGCTGTTGTTTCAAGCTTGCTGTACTAGCAATACCGCCTTCAGCATAATATGGTACGAGATAAATATCTACTGGACTACAAGTAAGTCATTTATTAGTTGCACTCTAAAATATGGACTTGAATAGCTACCGGTGCAGGTCCTGTTATCCAAGGTGAGCTCCCCATTCCCAGTGTAGCATCCACAGTGGTGTCCAGGCACACCATTTACACAGAGGTCAGAGCATTGTCCATTAGACTCCCAGCATTCATTCTTATCTACAAAATGGGATGCAGAGTAATTATCCAACTGTTCCAAACATCTAGTAGCTACCATACTTAACTAGTTGTGAGTCAACGTGGCAATTATATCAGTGGAAAAAGGTAAAACATCATAATATAACAAATTACTAACTGAAATATAATACATGAGATGCTGACCAAGGAGCAGATGCTGACCAAGGAGCAGATGCTGACCAAGGAGCAGATGCTGACCAAGGAGCAGATGCTTCATTCTGATTAGAACTAACCAATTGTATTTGGACGATACATTACATGATACATTGGACGATACATTGGATGATGCATTAGATGATATGATGAGATAGAGATTAGATTAGGTGTATTTTATGGCGTATTAAATCCATTAGCTGATATATTAGACAATACATTAGACAATACATTACATGATACATTAGATGATATATCATACGATATAATGGTTGGCAAATGTCTGTCATATAAATTATGTCAATGCTGTGGTTTCCATGACATCAGTCCCTGTTGGAAGATCTCAGACGGCGTTCCCTCAGACGGCGTTTCCTCAGGCGGGATTCCCTCCGACGGCGTCCCCTCAGACGGCGTTCCCTCAGACGGCGTTCCCTCAGACGGCGTTCCCTCAGACGGCGTTCCCTCAGACGGCGTTCCCTCAGACAGCGTTCCCCCAGACGATACAATAAGTAACACATACCTATGCAGGTCTTTCCATCAGCAGCTAAGATTGAATACTTGTCACATTGACAAGAATAATTCCCGGAGAAGTCATTGATGCAGATCCCATCAACACAACCAAAGTTATCGAATAAACAACGATCTGAAAACAAATATATCTCCTCAGCTAAGAAGTACTATAATATTGACAAGGAAATTGCAATGAAAATTTTAGCAAGCCAGGTATTTGCAGATCAAAACCAAACAAAGAACATAAATACATATTTTTCTTATATCGCTCAGTGAGCCTTTAATTCTAATAAGAAAAATCTGAAATCCTCATTGAATTGTAACATTTTCTTATAAAGAACAGATACGATTCAACATCATAGACACTGCATATATATCAGTGGTGTCTTTAAGTATTATTCAAGAGTCGGCTATAGACAGGTATACTGCTAGCTCGTTATATTGCTGCCTACATGTACTTATGTATTACCAGTCAGCAGTTACAGAACTAAAGTTACACAACCATTGCAATACTGTGCTAGGTGTGCCAGCCATGTGCTAGGTGTGCCAGCCATGTGCTAGGTGTGCCAGCCATGTGTTAGGTGTGCCAGCCATGTGTTAGGTGTGCCAGCCATGTGCTGGGTGTGCCAGCCATGTGTTAGGTGTGCCAGTCATGTGTTAGGTGACTGATCTAGCAGCTAAAGAGTTAGGTGCTCACTTGGGCACATCTTTAGCGGAGGTTGGTGATTATTTATGTTTTCATCGACTTCAATTATATCTGAAGCTCAACGGCTTCATATTTCCGTGACTATTGAAACTGATCTTCTTAGAATAGCTTATGATGATATGCCCCATCATTTTAATTGCCGATTTTTATTTTGTCTGTCTCATTTGTGTTATGTATCTCTTAGATTACCTTTACCATCACAATTTCAGCTCATATTGAAGGCAGCTTTTTACTCATTTTAGTGTTACATGTATGTACTTTGGCTCAGTTTTTGATTTCTTTTAGATAGTGTAGATAGATCGCGTATTTGAAACTTTTAGTTTATAGAGTTTTATAAATACGTGGAATATTAATAGTAATACGGAGATAATACGTACTTGTGCAGTTACCATTATCCATCACGTAGCCAGGCAGACAGGAACACTCATATGGTATGCTGTTAAATTTATTAGTCTTCAACTCATCTGCACCTGTACACACCTGGTCACACATGTCATAGCTACAGATATCTACAATAGGCAATGGTTAATCAGCTTTAGCCATTTATAGCTACTAAATTTATCTATGTGATGTCATCAACAGCACCTATGCATATACTAACGAATGGAGTCAGCATCATGGAGATATTTATGGGGAAACTTTCCTAAATATAGATACATCATGTACATAATATATTTATTATCTAGCAGTTAAACTTGCAATACTATTTATAGCTATTTCAAAGCTGCATTGTAAAGGAAGATATTAGAACCAAGAAATTGCTAATAGCGAGGAGGATCCGATATGATGAGGGGATTATATATTGCGTCCAGTATGAAAAGCTAATGTAATTGGGAAGGGGCAACCTCATTTGATGTTGAGAATTGAATCATTGTTGAATCATTGTTACATACCCTCACAGAAGTTACATACCCCTACAGTTGTTACATACCTCTACATACCTCTACATACCCTACTAACAGTTGTTACATACTTCTACAGATGTTACATACCCCTACATATGTTACATACCCCTACAGATGTTACATACCACTACAGCTGTTACATACCACTACAGTCGGTTCCATTAGTCAGCACGTATCCCAAGTGACAGTCACAGGTCACATTACCAGATGCATCTGTGTCACAGATTCCACCACAACCTCCATTATTTATGTCACATTTGTCTGCAATAATCAAGTTTTATAGTACACAGTTAGCAATTAATGTACACAAACTGGTAGCTCAATATCCATCTAATAAATATAGCTGATCAATATACAAAACACACTAACAAAGGATGGTGCGGCTGTGCGTTGTATCGGGGTGTACGTAAGCAGGAACTAGTAGGGCTACAAGTCACCAACAGCACCTATACATTTACTATCTTACAGTTAAACCGGCAATTCTATTTCGTATTATAAAGAAATATATTGGAAGGAAGAAATAGTAAGGCAGCGTGAATGTTATACCCTGCATTTAAATTGGAATTGTCTGCACTATTTCAAACCGATAGAACTGTAAAACAACCAGTGTGCTAGCCTGGTTTACCAAGCCACTTGGATTAGGAGTTATGTGCTCACGGATCGGCGATAGTACGTTGGTTGGTTCCTTCAATTCCAACCCCACCAACTATCGCCGATCTGTGAGCACATAACTCCCAATGCTAGTGGCTTGGTAAGCCATGCTACCAGTGTTCATGCAAACTCACAGACACAGTTGAGCAGATCATCGTCTAGTAGATATCCTTTCCAGCACTCACAGCGATATTTCAAATGGCTTTCATGTTTACAGATGTGTAAACAGTTACCCCTGCTCTCAGTTTTACAGACATTAATTACTACAACATACAAAAATATTGCATTTATTTATTGTTTTTAAGTGGTAATCCAATAGCAGAGCTAACTACTTTATAGACTATTCCATAACCCAATTGACCTCCAGTGTGCTACCTGTGATCAGAAAATAGGGAGCAAGTTTGGGATTAAAAATACTGCCCAGAATTCTTAGCAGAAGGGAATTTCGATTGACGTAACTTAACCCATTGATAATCACTGCCAGCATCTATGTACACGGATACATCCAGCACGCTGTAATTTAATGTCCATAATATGATGATGTAACATGGTACCAAGAATAGAGGTCATGTAGAGGTCAAGTGTGTGTTGATTGTTGCCCAGTAAAATCAGCATCCTGAATTAATTACAAAACATTTCTCTAACTGTTTGCTCTTATTTCAAGATAAGATAATTGCACACACAACATCTAGATTACGTCACACCTTGCGTGATCTACATCATAAAAATGTTAATATAAAACACTTTTTATTCACCTTGCCATAAATACATATATATTCCTAGCAATTTCAAAATGCATCCCTTCTGCTACTGGTTTATAAATTATGTTCTGTTTTTGTTATCTGCAATTTTTTAATGATATATAATAACGCTAGCACTTACTAGTACAGTTCTTTGCATTGGTGCTGAGCTCTCCAATATCACACATACAATTATATCCACCAACAGTATTATTACACGACTGTTCACATTCATCAGTAAGCTCTCTGCACTCGTCTATATCTGTCAAATACAGACGAGCTGTTGGCATTCCATTACTCACAACGTTAATAAATTTAGAGATTAAAATAGTTTAGGTTCTCATATCAGAATAGGGGTGGTAATGTACAGATGCAGGGGGACTTATCCAATACACTTTACTCCATCACACGACCACTTGGTTACCACGTCTGCATTGATAATTATTGTAAACGCTAATTTGTCTAATTTCGAAAAGCGGAACACAGAATAATTTGCAAAAATTAATGGAAAATAAATGTACAAAGAGGTGTTTTTTGAATAACATATAATATTATGGAATGAATTGTTGAGTGCACAGATGAAAAGAACACAACATAATGCATAGTTGACACAGTCAAGTCGGAAGACACTGAACAAGGGCCATCAACATCTTCATCTGTAAATCAATAGCTAAATTTCATGGAAAGAGTATGGTTTAATGTTCGCAATCACAATTTACTAAAATAAATCTTTTTTTGTCTTATTGTTCTTTTTAAGGCCAACTTTTACCAATTCAATTAATCCACAAGCGGTAACATAGGATCGTAAAATATCATTAATATTTTCCGTTGTCAATATCCAACTTCAGCATCAATTTTCTATTTTCTGGAACATATATATTTCTTAGGCAGAAAAAGGAGTATAATATAAATGTGGTAGAGGTAGGTAGCTATGCACAATATCAAGTTTCCTTAATGCTTGGTGCAGAGAAGGGCTATGCCTCTTCCGGAGTAATGGCAGTATGGTACTGTCTAATCAACATGCAAATAAACTGAACTGTATTCATATTTTCAGCATAGGGGTGACATGCTCAACTTTCAAATGTAAATGTGAATAAGGTAGAGGAAAAAGGTTATAACTTACCTTCACAAAAGTCATCAACCAGCCGATGTCCAACTGGGCATTCCACTGTAACAGATATCGGAGATGAATTAATAAACAAAATAGGCGCTTTCGGTACAGGTTCACGTTCTAGGAAGCGCATGCAGTAAATAAATGAACGAAAATGAGCTGATAATAAAAATATAATCAAAGTGAATGTGAAAGTGCCTGCGTGAAAAGGACGACTACTCACCAGTCCACTATGGCAGGCAAAGCATGAAAATCAAAATGAACTTGCACTGTAGTTAACCGAATGCAAGCGTGCAATGACAGGAACTGGTTTGTAGCATCCGAGCCCTTTCGCTACACTATAATTTATAATAACAACAGGCGCCGCCCTTTTGTATGGACTTCCGAAAACGTGCGAATAGGAGTAGCTGCAATTGTATTGGGATTTTCCCCCAAGACAGGAAACTTTCAATTTGGCTCTTGAATTTGAAGTTTGTGAAGTTCTCATATTGCATTCGGTAAGTCGCCAGGCAGGTCACTGTCAGAAAGTGCCCGGAGCTCACGTGAAAGCACCCAATATTTTTAGTACAGAAGTTTTCATAGTTAGATAGCGAACTATTGCTTTAGTAGTCGCAGTATGAGCCTTGCAGTAAGTGGCATGTGGCTAGATTCTATGTTGGACACATCCAATCAGATGTACATGTACTATTGCACCTGATATAACATTTTTGAGACATTTAAACAATAGAATGGAATTAACTTCGATTTGGCCTTTTAGGGTTACATCGGCATTACAAATCAGCAAACACACATCCAGCACAACCTGATAGTTGATGGTCCTAGGCACAGAAAGAGTAAGTCGGAGTTAAAAAAATTCAATCTGGTATTGCATTTAGTCTGTTAGCTAATTTCAAGCAACAGAAAGTCATTATTGCATGTACATAGAGATGATGATGATGATGAAAGTTTATTTATAAAACGCATTTTTACAATCAATTAAGACGTTTCAAAGCGCTAATTAAATTAAGGTTAAACTAAGATGTTAAAGAAAAATAGGAGTGTAAAATAATTATAAAAATAAATAATTTACAATTCTTGATTAAAAATTCAATAATTTACTATTCTTGATTAAAAGTTACATAAATACTATGAAATACATATGAAATACAATACATATACAGAAGTAGTATAACACCAACTCTGACAGTTCTCAAAAGGTTGACAAAAGATGCGTTTGCATAGTCCTAAAAGAGTAAAAAGCTTCCATAAATTATGTTATTAAAATACTAAAACAACTTTGCAAAAATATTATAATAATAATATAAATAGGCATCCTATTGATAATACTATAGAAGTGGGTGCTATACGAAAACAGTTTTATTGGGGTAGTTTGAAATGAAAATTTAAATTCTATATGCCTTCAGATGAATATTCTACGTTCTACTATTACGGTATTACTATTTAGATGTAATTCATTAATAATGCAATATACAATAATGCAATATGCAATAATGTAATATAAAATCAGGAGTATATAATTACATACAATCGCTGTAGAGCATCGGACTGTCTATGTCATCATCTGGCACAGTGGCACAGGTGGCTGTTCCCGTATCTTCAATTCCAATCTCAGACTTCTGTCCTGCTGCAACAAACCCATCTCCGGATCCACGTCTTAGTGACATCGTCCTTTCTGGTAGCTTAGTTTATGCTGGTCAGTTTACATCAAAACAAATTTGGAAGCATGCATATGCTCTGAACAATTATTTTTATCATTTAAGATTGAAATTAAACTGCTGATATAGCACAGTGTTTATAGTTGGTATTCTGCCCAAAGCTGCGTACATGTAACTATCCTATAATGTAATCTATGCACTGTTTGTTTATGGTTTTGTGCCAACAAATGCCTAAACATACGTGAATTACTGGATAATATCTACACTAATCACCCACATGTTTGCACTTTGTTATTTAGTATTTACTTGACTTTGTTCAATCAGACAGTTTAGACAGATTTCAGTATTCATCTACAATATCAAATTTGTCACCGATAAATAACAGTACATGGACCGTGGTTTTCCAAGCAACCAGTATTGCAAAGGATTTTAGTGTCTTTTCCAATATTTAGAATAAAACAATTACAATTACCATTACCATTAACAATACTGGTACCATTACCAATAATATTACCAATACCACCACCAACACCACCAACACCACCAACACCACCAACACCACCAACACCACCAACACCACCAACACCACCAACAC
>JAOQGN010338544.1:0-21260 GCA_027564295.1 Himantozoum antarcticum
TATCTTTTTACTCCTTTGTTATTGTCATTCTCATTTATCAAATTAATTCTTAATTATTGTTAATTTACTTTGTCACTACTTTTTAAATACATATCTATTTAATATCATATATGTTTCGCGGGGTCATGATTTTGTCATTTCTAGTTTATATTATGTTATAATATAACATGTCAGTTCAAGCTTCATTCTTTTTGACCAGGATAAGATGGAAGATTAGACTAATATATGTGTGAGTGTTGTGGCTCGCAGTCTATTGGGGATAATTAGAATTCCTTAGGAACAGTATATCCACAATTAAACACGTATAATAGGCCTATATGGGAGAGGGGAGCAACTTGGGAAAATTTGTACTAAACAAAATATATCATTATATCAATATAAACGATAGATGCAAGTACAGAGTTATAGTTGGCCAGATTGTATTATGCCATCCATTGCAATGTTTACTGATTTTCAGTCTTTGTTTATTATTATTTACATTTTTTATTATATATTTTGTAGACCAAATTCTATAACCCATATAACTCCCCGAAGCATGATATGAAGAGAGACATGGCTATTAGGCATGATCACACATGTTCTAGCTACAAGCACATCACTGTAAGTCATACGCATTAATACATCAGCCAACATTTCTAAAATCATCCAAATTGTGTAAAAATAATTTAGATGGAAACTACATGTATTATCAGCCCACTATAATGATTATGCTATGTTTGCTAGGCAATGGTGCCAGTTCATTTCGATTATTCGCGATTTTGTTTTTAAATTGAGTCAGAGGCATTGTAGTCGAATAGTGAGCTGTCCAATGAATCCTCTTTTTAATAGAATATCTTTTAACAATAATCGTGCATCCTCCCATCTCAACACTAGATTTTATCATGTAAGGCCTAGAACAACAAAACGTGCCAGTGGATTTTCACCATATTTTATGTCTATTACTATAATTAGTTAGCTTTTTTCTTAGTACTATATCAGATTTTATTGTAAATATTCCGTCTTATCATTTCATGATATTGAATATCTAATAAACATAACAAAACATAACATTCAAATGAGTAGTCTTACTTCTACTCAAGCTTTATAGTTGAATAGCTGATTGAATTGATATATGCCCGTCTCAATTCTTTGTGTCAATCCAATTATAATAATATTGCTCCGATTGTTTAAAAGTTGCCTCCCTCTGAGATCAAACTACATGCAGCGCTATTCGTTATCCTGTGTACCAAAGATTAATTAGGAGAACGCGGGGTATGAAGTTGAAGATCTGAATTTGTGATACATAGTGGCACATAAATACTCTCTACTGAAATAAAATATTGCAATGCCATCCATTTTTCTTTTTAGAGCAATACACAAAAGTTAAAGCCCATGATGAGTCAATTCTACTGCGCTGTAAGAGAGTGCCCCTACATCAACAGATCTTCTCGTGCCCATAGACATCTACGTAAGACACGAGAGAGACTACTTGCTCACCTCAACCAGATCGTCTGTTCGCTCAGACAATCCAAGAACTGTGGCTATATCAACTGTGCCAAACGTGATGTAAGTATAAGTATATAAGTATATTAAGTATGTATAAGTATATATAAGTATATAAGTTATATAAGTATATACATGTAAGTATAAGTAAGTATTTAGCATCCGTTACCTTCTAGTCCACTAACCTAATAGCTTAAAGTTAATGCAGACGCTCCGATAAATTTTCCAATTCTTAGTTCCGAGTCTGTTTCCCAACATGGGCAAACTTGATCCAAGGTGAAATCTGATCTGATCGCCCGGACTGAACTATTTGGAACAGTTGAACAATGCTGGCGAGATTGAATGAAATGTTCACATTGTTTGATTGAATGGAATATTTTTGGAAACACACATGGCTACTACCCAGACTAGCGCCATATTTATCAGCTCTTTCATTGGATGCTTTGTTTACACAGCAATTCAACTTTTTCAATTTTTATCGCTACATGATGCTGAATTTATAATATGATCATAGCGGGTGGATGGTTGGTGGGTGGATGGTTGGCGGGTGGGATGGTGCATTTATAACAAACCTGAACCTGCACCAGTTGGGCAGGATCAGAACTGCCATGAACTGGTTTATCTAAACAACTGGATGAACTTTAATCACCTACTGGCCTATCACGCTGCTCGCCTACTTGCTCAAGTTAGCTAGGTTCAAGGTTCTTTATTTCTTTTAGCTCTTGCACCTATAGGAGCGCCTTATGGCTTATGTATCGGGCTCAGCTCTATGACTGTGCAATCATACAGTTGATTGGCAGTTAGGTTCTGCCTGGTTACAAAACTCACAATCTAATATACATGTATTATTTTTGCTTCGTTATACAGATCTCTTTATCGGGTACACACTCACTAAGTGGATACAAAGAAGTGCTTCTACCCTTGGAGAAGCTGATACACTGCACTGAAAGTCAAATATTGAAATATACGTATTACGGCCGCCGAAGATTGAAGTAAAATACCAGGACAATTTGCAAAGTATTAATTTATCAGTGGTGAGGGTTCAAAACTCGGAAGGCGGTTCACTTAGTCATCTGCAGTAAGAATGCGACGATTATTGGAGAGTTTTGTTACGATTTATGAGATAATATTTTCTTGAGAATATAATATGCAATGACTGAACGCGAATATGAAATATTATGCAGTCGTGTACCCAGTGATAATAGGATATACCTCTCGGGTTTCTGTTTAGCTCAATTTGACTTATAAAGTTGAGTTATCTTCTCTCAACTTCTTATATTTGGAGTTACCTTCTTTCTTAGACATTTTTTATTGTATTATTTATTAGCCATTTCTATTGTCAGTAATATTGCAATGCCAGATCATTATTGGTATTATCTAGTATTGCAATAATCAAGTGATGATTTAATTATAGTTTAGGCTCTCAGCCAACAACCCCTCTCAGCCAGCCAACAACCATATACCAATCACAACCTCCACTTTTTATATTTGTAAAAGTTGTATATAATGTATATATTGTATAGTGTCATAATTCAATTAACTTATTATGTGTCTTGCTGTGATAACTTGTGTGAATGGTGCTGCTTTGTATAACAGCTCCGTATCAATAGTTTTGTGTTTTTTTATAATAATATATAGAGAATACATCTCTATTGACACATGATATATAAATAAATATTTCCCCAGAAAACTAAAACACACTGAATTTGTGAATTTATTTAATCTCCATTAAGAATAAAAATAAGAAAAATGTTTATTGTTGCAAACATTATGGATGAAGTAAAATAGCTGGCACTATAAAGTTTTGTTAAAAATAAGTAGACTATTAGGTTAACTGTTAAGAAATCTATTAGTTTTGCACTTAGTGCATATAAAATATTTTCTACTAAGCAAATGGCAGTGATTTAAAATATGATTACCATCCTCAATAATAGCTTTAGAAGAGCTTAAGATGTTGTACTTCACTAAATATGTTATATCACAGTCAAAATTTGCTCGTTTAAATAGTCGTAAAAGTTTTGTTCTTTCTGCGTCTGTGCTTGAATAAAACGCGATAGCTCACTGTTATACAATAATATTGGTAAAACAAGGGTTTGATAAAATGATTTTTCTGATTAAGTGATGGTGGAGGAGAACAAAATTTAGAAAAAGCATAAAAACGGCATTTGAGTTTCTTAAAAATAGCTTCGGTATTAGAAAGCCAACTTTAGATCATCACTAAAAATTGTTCCTAGATACTTAAAATCATTGACCCTTTCAATGCATTGAGAGTCAATTAAAACATCAGAGCTGACTTGAAAAGTTTTACTAAAATTGAATAGCATCTCCTTTGTTTTGTCAGTATTTAAAATCAGTTTGTTCTTTGAGCACCATGCTGCAAATTGTTCTATGGTTGCAAAATAATTTGAATTACTGTCAAAGTGGTTTAAAAGCCCAACTACAGTCATACCATCTGTATATTTCAAAATCTTGATGTTTTCTTGTTGGCTTCTTATAAAAGCTGTGTTGATTGAAAGCAACAGGGGAGATAAAATACAGCCTTGAGGACCTCCTGTACTGGAAATTAAAATGCCAGACTTACATTGTTACAATATTGAAGGTTACAGAAAAGGTATTACATAAAATAATTGGTTACAGTAAATATAGATAAAATGATTTCCAACAATCAATAAAAAATGACTAAATCATCTCTTTACTGTGCGAGCACCAAGTAAACAATATTGAGGGGGTGGAATATCTTGAGGCGGGTGGAATACCTTGAGGCGGGTGGAATACCTTTAGTTAGCTGACAGTTTTGAATAGTTTAACTTCAAATATTTACAATTTATGACGTCACAGACCATAGTCTAGAATACATGGGTTTTTGTATCTTTGCGCTTTTATCATAAATTTGAAGTCGTGCAGATATTTCTACTATAATAAAAAATAATATAAGAGAAGTCAATTAATTTATCAACTCATCAACACTATTAACGTTTACACTATTCCTTACAGCTACAAGTATTTGAAACTTTGCAACAATTTAATTCATTCATAATTGAGCAACTTCATTCAAACAATGAATGAATAACACTTCCCAGAATAACACACAACCAAAATCTATGTGAAATATCATTTGAGTCGCGGAGTTGTCTTCCACTCGACGGTGTAGGACAACTCTCCAAATTAACTATTTACTTAGTCTTTACTTAGACATGCATTGATAGACTAGCAAATGGCATCATTTTAAATCTAAGAATATCACATGCTTGACTTGAACTTGTCACATGACGGAGACTGCCTTTTACAAGATGAAGATCACATTTTTAATGCCTCATTTGTGTACTATAAATAATTATAGGGTAAAACTCTTAAAATTGATAACATGACGATATGTAAGATTGTTGACGTATGCATTGTCAGACGTTTTTAGTACCTATAATAAATTTCAATAATTGTAACTTGAGATTCTCGCTTCTTATCTTTGCAAGTAACTGCACTTTGAATTCTTGACTTTGTGCATTCTTCTGTCTACTGTTGTACAGTAGTACAGTGTTCCAGCTTTTGGCTGCCCATTAATTGCAGTCAAGCTACCTCTAGGCAGCAATCTGGCTAGAGTAGACTCTACTGAATTATAACGAGAGTTCTTCTGCTGTCTCCTCTCCTACAAGTATTTGCCTTGGATCCAGTGGCTGTTATCATCATACTCTATGAGAGTAGGGGTCAATTGCTGCAATATTATTGTACTCTAAATAAAGAAAGAGTACTGCTGAAAGGAAGTACACAGGTGAACTTTGTATAGCTTTATATATATCCCAACTCAAAGCTACCCAGAGTTACCCAACTCAAAGCAAATCTTGCATTATTTAGGTCATGTGGTGGGACAATTCCCATCACTATATAGAATAGAATAAGGCACTCTCTCTCCCCAACTAAGCTATCACACTAGCAGTGATGCCTATTCTGAATCAATATTTATATGCTTGGAAAGTCTTAGCAGTCAGGAGTGCTTCATTTTGGGTTCTATGTACAAATTTTGTGTGGGGCGTGAACATTATATATTTATGGTCAACAAAACTAGATTTAGGAGATGCACATAGTAACGGTTAATTGTGTGCTGACCATATTTCATGTATTTTACAATGTGGCTCTACAACAGTACCTCTTTCAGCTCTTAACGTGGTTCTTTGCCTCAGCCTTTTTGCTTTTTTGTTACAATTATATTCATTATAATTGATGCAAATGAAAAGACTAGATTGATTGATCTATTGTTGATAGATCAACATTATAATTGTGATTGATTGTGATTGAAAGTTTGCCTCAATAAGCCACAGTCGACAGTATGACAAACAGCCTTAATGAAACAGCTAATGATCACAGGGAAAAAAATTGTAAGCTCTTTATGTACATCTGGTTGTCTCAAGTTCGGACACAGCCAAGTACAGACAACTCTTGTTAGAAAAGGAAGTTATACTTGTTTGTCATACTGTGCCAGGTACAGACGACTCTTTTTAGAAAAGGAAGTTATACTTGTTTGTCATACTGTGCCAGGTACAGACAACTCTGGTTAGAATAGGAAGCTATACCTATCTGTTCGTCGTGCTGTGCCAGGTACAGACAACTCTTGTTAGTATCGGAAGTTATATCTATGTTTGTCTTACTGTGCCAGGTACAGACAACTCTTGTTAGAACAGGAAGGTATATCTATGCTGGTCTTACTGTGCCAGGTACAGACAACTCTTGTTAGGATAGGAAGTTATACCTCTGTTTGTCTTATTGTGCCAGGTACAGACAACTCTTGTTAGGATAGGAAGTTATATCTATGCTGGTCTTACTGTACCAGGTACAGACAACTCTTGTTAGTATAGGAAGTTATTATCTATGTTGTCTTACTGTGTCAGGTACAGACAACTCTTGTTAGAACAAGAAGGTATATCTATGCTGGTCTTACTGTGCCAGGTACAGACAACTCTTGTTAGTATAGGAAGTTATACCTCTGTTTGTCTTAGTGTACCAGGTACAGACAACTCTTGTTAGACTAGGAAGTTATCTATTTTGTCTTAGTGTGCCAGATACAGACAACTCTTGTTAATATAGGAAGTTATATCTATGCTGGTCTTAACTGTGCCAGGTACAGACAACTCTTGTTACTATAGGAAGTTATTATCTATGTTGTCTTACTGTGTCAGGTAGAGAAAACTGTTCTCATATGTTGTTGGTGACGGAAAAGCATGCCACTTTGAAGGCAGGATTACAAAGTCTTGTAATTATGAAAGAGAAGAAGAGTGCTGTGGAGCCAGCTACCTAACCTATTACTTTTAAAATAGAAAGATAAGAATATCTTGTTAAACTCATGTTTTAATCTAAAAAAAACAATGAAAGTATGTTAAACAAGTTTATTGCTAAATAAATGAAACTAATTGTTCTATGTCACACATAGTACAAGAATGAATCATACACAAAAACTCCAACTGCTTATATAGCGTGCATAGCAGTTCCGAGTCGATCTAGCTGACTCATCCTCTAGAATAGCCGGCATATTCGGAACTGTCAATCAGATCGCTTCAGAATGCGATGGCAAGTATAATACAAAGTGAGTAATATAATCAGCAGTAATAGCTGTGATTTCACGGCTTGTGTAACTCTATGCAAGGGGGGAAGTCGCAAAACCATCACACTTGGTACTGAGTTGATGTTCTTCTCCACTCTGAGGATATTTATTTGTTTATTACATTTGTTTATTACATTTGTTTATAATCTTTATTTATAGAGCAATTTGGTATCATATTTTGCAATAAAAACATGTTTCTCATAACTGTCCACTAGGTGTCCGCCAGGTGTCCGCCAGGTGTCCGCCAGGTGTCCGCCAGGTGTCCGCTAGGTGTCAGTTATACAAGATATAACAGCAAACAATAAATGAAGCATAAGCCAAAGTTTACTATGAAATTGTAGCTGAAACTACAAGTAAAAATGTATAATATACAATATCATATTATAATGAACAAAAATTGGAATAATGAAACAAAAATAATAACGCACAGAAACACTACAAAGCGGATACAGGACATATAGAATAAGTATTAATTATTTGCTATATAGATATATATGTAGCAAAAGCATTTGTCAGTTAAAAACAATGGATCAGCTCGTCTCAGGTCAAGCCAAAGATTGACCAGAAACCCGACCCAAAGTGATTGGCATAGTTTCAGGTCAAGTATAATTTGCTAAAGAAATGCTAAAATTAAAATAAACTAAAATTAAATTAAAAATTAAATGAAGAATTACTAAAGTTATTTCCTTTCCTACATTTAGTGATTCTGATTGCCAATAAAAAAAATCTGTTGACTTTCATTACGAAGTATTTTGCTGTGATAATATATATTAGTGCATTCAGAATTAAGTGTGAGACCTTCATTATACTATCTAATATAATGTACGCAATGTGATGATAGTGCCATGTGATGTAACTCGCCTCGACCAGGCCCTTCCAAAAAGCACGTACCCGAGCTCGACCGGGGTCAGGTTCTTTTATGGCTCACTGCTGCCTTAATGACAAGGCAGCAAAAGATAAACTATATACACGTAGAGAAAAAAATTAAAAGAAGCTCAGTTTGCAAGGAAACTAAGGATAACAATCAGTATATTACTGCACAAGCTATAAACTCAGCACCTCTGCATTAATAGAAGCATGCTCGACAAAACGAATGAGATATATTTATACAGCATGAACAATTTTTATTGCGGCAGACAGTATCATGATAATAATTGTATATTTTTCCTAATGCACCACAAAAAGGAGGGTTATAATTGGTGAACTATAAAAATGATATAAGAATAATGAGAGTAATGTATGAGCTATAATAGTAATAATAATAATAATCTTGGGGTTTTGTTAAACCACCTACCCCCTACCCCCTTACCTACCGTCGAACATTGGTGGTAGGTAGGGGGATGGAAAATATCCTGCTAAACAAAATCTAATTCAAAACCAAATCTGAAACAAAAGCTGAAACGAAAGCAAAAACAGGGAGTTGTGCTCTCATTCAACTAAGGATTCCCAGGATAACTAATTTACACTAATCAAATGATATTTTTACCTTTTAGTAGCATTGCTAATAAATTCCAAAGCCGTAGCAAGGCTTTGTACGGCTTTGATAAATACTTTCCTAAACATTTTTTCATATCTTCAGATCTATATCCTTAGTTGAATACATGTAGTTCATTTTGACAGTTGATTTGCGCTTTTGATTAGACTTTGGGGGTGGGGGTTGGGTGGTGGGGTAAGGGGTAGCCAGTTACCCATAATGTTGTTTTGATTTTATATAAAAATTATAATGATAGTGCTCAGTGGAGTATTGATTGGTTCAAATTTGCATACATTCACCATTGAGCATTGATTGAATTTAAAATACATGGGGAATACATGAAAGCATCATTCATTCATCCTACCTAGATTAGAGTTATCTGCCCAGCAAACCTAAGTGGAAAACTTCACAAATATTTACTCAAGAATGCATATGCCCCTTCCATAACGCCGATCTTCTTTGGTAATATCGTAGCAGAACCACGACGCAGCTGTAGTGTACATTTCCTATTGGCTGATAAGCGCCATATTTGGTGCAAGACAACCGTTACTGCGTGCCTACACTTTAATAAACAATATGGCAGAAAAATTACAAAAACATGGTTTTGGCCAAATTTCCATGGAAATATAGCTTTTACATGTGCAACCACCAGTAAACGGTTAATTTATGGCCAATCCCATATATATATATTTCTTCTCTAGCCCTGTGTTCTGCAATAACGTTTTTCAATAAGCCAATACTGTCTGTAACTGGTAAGTCATGTTCTACTTCTAGTTCTACTAATTTTCTGAACATCATTTGTGACTTGTGAGTATTGTTAATATTCTGGTTAAAATTACCTAATTTCTTGGAAATATTGGCACTTTTACATTTATTCTTCAAGTAAAGATTTAACTGGAATACTATTATTGCTATCACTAGCAGTATCAAAGCCAATATATGAATATGATTAAGAAATAGGCCTAAGATTACGGTATTGTTATTCTTCACTCTATTGTCTTATATAATATTTTCTAATATGCTGATATGTTTTGTTTTGTGTTTCTGCTATGCTTTTACTCACTATTTAATGGGCCCCAGAAGCTTGAAGCTTCTGCTAGCAGCAGAAGCTGGGTGAGAAATAAAGAGCTCACATTCACAACAGGCTGGGATTCGAACCCAAGACCGTGCGGGCCATGAGCATGAATCTAGCCACTGAGCCACCCTGTCACCCATCTGAAGCATTATCTTTGTTATTGAAATAGAACGACTGAGATTGATAACTTGAGATATCTCAAGTCAAGTTTCCACCTTTGAACGGTGGATTATTTGCATAGAATTTCTCAAAATAATTCTCTATACAATTTTCAGACTATAATAATCGAATATAATATCCAGGCATACTTTACCACTCAATGGAGGAAGATGATGCATATCCGCAGGAGTCTGATGCTGACGACCTCAACTATTTTGAAAACATCCCTAAATCAGGCAGAAAGAATATTAAGGATTATCCAGTAGAAAATCCTGATGCTGCTAAAACTGGTGATGCACTGGCCAATGCTGATAGTGGAAGAGGCGAACTGTTGATCACTGATGAGGCTGTGGATATTGAGGAGTCGGGTAAGACATTCATACAGTCTATATATCATTTGCTGGAATAACACAGTTACCTCACCTTGTACAAGAGACTGTGGAGCAGTCTAATACGCTGTAGTAAATTGTAGTTCTAAACAAAAAGCTAACATCAAAGTGTATTAATGTAGCTACTGGAAATTATTCCACGACGGGAGGCGAGCGAAGCGAACCGTTATTCATTTTTACGATAACACATGCACATACAACTAAGCACAAACCAGACAGAATATCAGATTCACTTTGGCTATGATCGTCCACAACGTGAGGCACCAATGCGCGCCTACCACAAGAAAGGCTAAGGTGAAATTGGCAGATTTCTTAATCAGATTTCATGTAAAAGGACTATTTTCAATCCTAATTGATCGATGTCATTTCTTGCACCTAGCTGCATTTACAAATCAAAATAACTGACATCTAACGTTGTATGTTCCATATTTTAATACATCATATACTAAAATTGCATACCTTTACCTTAGCAATTGAATGATTAATCCTTCAGTAAGTTTCACCAAAGTTTATAAATCTTAGCCATGCCTGATATACTATAGCTAGACTGTCATAGCAAAGAGCAAGCGGCATTCACCGTCACACTTATAGGCGCGTATGCAAGTTTGCGGTCACGGGTATATGGTCCAGTGCTTCCACAGTCTAAGAGATTGTAACAGTATACAAGCGAATTTGCTAAATCCCAATGTCAAAGTGAGATCTAGCTATTCAATTTTATTTGTTGTTATAAATTATTTGAGTTTCCTTAAATGTGTTTTTGCGCCATTTTTGTCACACATAATCTGAGTGTTGTTATTTATACCTTTCCAATCATGCTTTGGAGTGTTACTATATGCCGCTATTTCAACTACACTATAACACATTTCCACACGACATTGATATATTTCGTATTGCAATTTCCTG
This sequence comes from Himantozoum antarcticum, assembly GCA_027564295.1. NCBI lineage: Eukaryota > Metazoa > Bryozoa > Gymnolaemata > Cheilostomatida > Bugulidae > Himantozoum > Himantozoum antarcticum. Next base: position 11,073 of record JAOQGN010338544.1, read on the forward strand.
TCTGCTATAGATATTCTGCTGGAATTGCAATAACAAAATTATTGTATTATAACAAACAAGCAGCCAAGCATTTCAAATTAATTTGATTTGTTTATTTGTTTATTTACTAATACACATTCTGTATCATAAAGATAAAAATGAATGTTTACAACAACAAAAAATATAGAAGTATAGACTAAGAAAAGTGATTGGCAGATAAATTTATACCAACAGATAAATAGAATGCACTAAGAAAAGTAAACGCTCATTTGTTAAAACAAGACATTAAAAAAGGAAGGACAAATTTACTCCTCGTTTCTGTCCTGCATTTCCTAGGTCGATAAGGTGTAGGATTTCTGTTGGAGCTTCTGCTGGTATTAAAAACAATTCTACTGTAAAGTGGGTGGTCAGGGTTACATAAAATGTTGTTAAAATGATTGCTGCTAAGTTTAAAAACATAATCTGAAATATTAGGCAATGCCAGATGGTTCACTCATTCCTCATAAGACAAATCAGGTAAAATGATCTTGGTTGCTGATCGTTGAATGGCTTCAACTCTTCCCTTCTTTTGATCATACAACATTAAAAACCAAGCAGGAGAAGCATATGTTAAAACAGTGCATATTTTAGAAAGATAACAAATTTAGGGGAGTAGGGAACAAACGCTACTATATGCATCGAACAAACAGCCCGATTTTGTGTGTGTGAAACTTTGCTTCCGAGCTACAAAACTAGACACCAAATATTGTCGAGCTTGAATCGCGTAAGCTGCAACTTCCAACACCATTTTGGATTCTTATTGGCAGGGTGAGATGAACAACAGATGATGCGTGGTTTGGTATGTGATGCAAGTGCGTTTTCAGAATGTCACACTCCTTTCATATGCAGATGCAAGGGATTGATAAAGTGTCAAATATCCTATTCAATGGTCATCACACTTACTGAATCAAATAGTACCGATGATGGTAGTGACTGATGATGACCAACAAATCAGCCTCTCATTTGAATAGGTCACTTTCCTAGCAAACAATAATTGTTTGAGGCATAATAAAAATACAGGCGCCTATAATGATAATAGATAAACATCACACTTGGGTTTTTTTTGTCAGGATGAAAGGGAAGTAGACACGCTTTACACCTGCCTTTGGCACTGTTTTTGTGGCTATGCAGCAAACACAATGCTTTATCATTTCCTAGATTACAGATTTTTAATGCAGTCAAATAAGTGTATGTTCAAATAATATCATTATTTCTGAAATTGATTGAAACAACAAATATTGCACTATTTTTATCCTATAGCATGTATGATTTGTAGCAAGCTCCCAGACACCAAATGCTATATGAAGTGGCATATGTTTTGTAAACGCAATATTTTAAAAAGTTGTCCTCTCACTGTCTCGAGCAGAAACAGGCTGGCTAAACACACTTTGCTGGTTTAATCAGAGCTTCGCATTATTTGAGTCACGACAATAGAAGTAAAGAAATTTCGCGAGATTTTGTGGAATGACCATGTTTTGTTCTAATATCAGCTGGGTTGCACAGCTATGTCTTGCTCAGGGCTTCCAAGCTGCTGTATGATGCCTGGCTGGTGTGCTCTCGTTTCTTCTTAACTCAATGAGGGCGAGACACAGATGCTTGTTAAGCGTTCAGCCAAAGATAAAGCCCAGAATGGTCGACGGGAAGTGGTTGATAAGGGAGTTGGTGCACATGACCAAAGAGTTATATTAGGCCAAGCTCAATTCATCATTATATCTGTGTCCTAAATTTTTAGTCATACAGATGAGAGAGTGAGGTATTTAAATTTATAGCCTTATAATTTACGGATTTTAAATCTTCGATGAGGGAGGTCAAGATACAAATTTATTTTTGAATTTTCCCATATGTAAGCCACAATATATTATATTATCCATCGATACATCAGCATTTAAAGACAGCTACTTTAAAAAAGGGGCGGACTGAAGGGAAACTTCCAACTCAGGATAGTTCCTCTCGATTGTAGCTCAAAATTTGATTGCCAAAACCTATTACGTGGTGAGGGAATGAGGGAGTGAGGGATTTGAGATTTCAATTTATCCCTAATTATTGATGAGTGAGAGCTAAATTTTCTGTTGGGGGGCTGTTAGGAGAGCCTTCAAAATATGATGTGTGAGGGGACGCAGATATAATAATTAGCTAGGATAAGTTGACTCGCCCCTTGGAGATCAGCAGCGATGGCGAGTAGTAACACAAATAATATCAACAGTAAACAATGTGGATAAATCACTAGGAGTTGTAAGAGTTGTACATGTATATGACGCTAACTATATTGTAGAACTGAGCACTGTGCCTTGTAGGCCAGGCAATATATATATAGTAAAAGTACAATTAGCCTTAGGCTAATCCTAAAGGTACAACAAAGAGACAGAAGGGGCTCCATATAACTGCGCCTTTAATAATACAGGGTAAATAAGTCATGCAAATCCCTTTATGCAAATAGGGGCAGTTGAAAGTTATACAAAGGAATTGGTTACTGAATACAATGGCCATAGCGTGGCCTAGTTAAGGAGTGTATCTCAAGGGGAAGACAGGGCGAGTTTATGACACATAAATTTCGAGAGGTTCAAGAAACTGATGTATTTGCTATAGTAAATGGTTTTTGTGACAAAAAATTATCAGGAATACATATGATTTCTACAAAAATGACCAAATTGTCTGCCACTATACTGTCAGCACCTTTATGCCATATAGTAAACCAAAGTATAAGGACGTGCTCGGTACCAACCCGCATGAAAATATCTCGCATTTATCCATTATATAAAAAAGGGTCTCCAAATCAATGTGGGAATTATAGACCCATCTCAATATTACCTGTTTTTAGTAAAATAACCGAAAAGTTGATAAATCAACAAATGCTACAATATTTGGTAGAAAGAAAATAATTATTAAATATCCAATATGGTTAATCAATATGACTTTCATGCAACGAGAAGGACATCGGATGCGTTTTCAAATTTTTGAAACCAAACGTTTCATGCTTTTAATAACGGAAAATGTGTAATAGGAATATTTGTTGATTTCAAAAGCACTTGATACTCTAGACCTTGGTAGTTCATTAAAAAAGTTAACCGATACAAATTTTAATATTTCCGCCATTGAGTGGATAAAAGATTACCTGTCAAATAGAAAACAATGTACCACAGTTAATAACTCAATGTTTGAAGCTAAAGAGATCATATGTAGAGTACACCAGAGGGTCACTACTGGACCTACCCTGTTTTAATTTATATAAGTGAAGTGTGCAATTATTTTTTAATGTTGTTTTTATCTAATCCAAATACAATCATGTATTTAAACAGCAATATGCGTGTGTTATGAATAAGCTTACTGTTAACATCAACTAAACTAATTATAATTATAATATAAAAAAAATCCACTGAATGAATTCAATTTAAACATGAATCTTTAACATTGAACAAAGTTGAAATTAAACATTCAAGTGACAAGATTGTTGGGTGTTCAAATTGACCAGCATGTATTGCAAAATTATTAAATTACCTGCCACCCATATCTGGCTTGTTTTGTCATACCTCACAATTTTTACCTAAGACCATCTTACTAATGCTTTACTACTCGTTATAATTCCTACAGTCATGGGAAACAGTCTGAATACGCCTTATTGTTATAAACGTTTTGCGCAATAACTTTCATCTCTCAGTGAAATGTACTCAATTTTAGGACATATTGTTGTAATGTTAGCTTCCCCCACTCCACTGACACTGACAGTCACTTGTAAATATTGACCATATCGTTGAGCATTTATATGTATTTCCCAATATTAATATGGAAATGTTTCAAAACCCCTTTGGAAACGTATGTTTTTGTTAGAAAATGTTGTGATATGCTAAATAATAAAATATATATATTTACAATTTAAGAGTTGTCTTACCTACGTTCACTGCTAAGTGTGAGTTATTTTGTTAAGTATAAACGTCTTCGGCTCGATAAGGTCCCTCTCTCCAAACAAGGGTAAGGTCAAGGTGGGGGACTAATTAACGAGAATCTCACGATCACTTGCTTTCTATACTTGCTTATTGTTCTACTATTCACAGAAGTAACACGCAACCAACTTTTTCGGGTAAGTTTTGATTATTATTATTACGAACTTATTTAACTATTATCAATTGTCTTCAAGAAGAAGATCACAAGGCTGGTACGTGTACCAGCAGTGGAGATAGGGGCCAGGGTGAGTCAGAGACACGTGTTCGGAGGATGATTACGAAACGCGCTATGTGGAAATTTCGATATTATTGTCTATAAGTATTAGTAGAGAAAACAAGCTTGACATTGAAAGTGCACGCAGCCGCATTTACTTATTACTGATTATGTTTGCTTAGGATCATCTGTTGCAATATAACCTTTTAGATCAATGGAATGTGAAATAGTATGCAATTGTGAAAACTTTCAAAATCTGAGCTGTTTGAGCACATGGAAAACTCCAGTGAGTCACTGATGCAAATTGTGAATTGTAATGTAATATTAATATCAAAATGAAACTGACAGTGAAATTTGCATGCACAGTTGGAACTAGAACAAGGAGATAGAACTATGCTTTAGGAGCTACATCGCAGCATTAAACTACTGTGGACCAGTCTGAATGTGCTGAAGAAGCACCTGCTTCCACCATCCAGAAGGAGGGGCCAACCCGAGCCCCCTCACTAAAGCTTTGGCAGATACATCATCCAATAACAGATATACAGAGTCAACACAGAACTAAACCTCAAAACCTTTTATACATGTATATCATTCCAAGTTTTTTGTACACAATCTGCAGATCCATCGATGAAGCCAAAGACAATGAACTAGCCATTCTAGCAAGCAGCCTAAAGCCTAATATTATTATGCTAATTCAAACCTGGCTGCATAACGAAACAGATAGCACACTTGGTAGTTCAAAATTATACTACTCACACATATGCAATCGTCATAATCGTTGCGGAGGTTTGGCCATACTGTCCCTATCACACCAGCATGTCACAAAGGTTGACAGTTCCAATGCTTATATCACCCGCCACACAAATGAATTACAGAGAACCAGCTAACGATCAACCATATCTACGAAACCCTCAACAAACTTTCAATTAAATTCAAGAAAGTCAAATTTATAGCGCGTAGAGATTTTGAACAAGTTAGACAATGAACACATAGCAGAGTCTCACAACTCCACACAAGTTGTGACATTTAATACCCGTGAAAACACTCAGATAAGATAACACTGACATTGAAGATTACAAGCGGGCAGAAACCATGAAACTGCTTGAATACCTCTGTTGAATAATGATCATTGTTGTGTTTACACACCAACTGCATACAGCAAAAAGCATGACTATGAATACACACTGATGAGCAGACAGTTTAAACCATCTTCATTGGCTATTATAGGACACAAACTGGCTAGGCATACATGTGGACTTTCATCAACTTTGCCAGCGTAAATAAGTGTACCAACAATTTCAAATTTCGTGAACTCCATCCTTGACCAGGCAGCACAAATGAAAAGTAGACATGTAAGGACTGGCAACCTCAGATGGGAAACTGCACTCACAACAAAGATACGCCGAGCAAAATCCAGAGCATATCAAAATGGTGGCAAGTCTTATCCCTATTTCTCCAATCTGTTTAAACGAATGATATCTATAAACAAGAAAAGGCTCATAAATAAAAAATATCAAAGACTTAATGAATGGTGATGCCCAATGGTGGAAATTTGCTAAGGATATGACAGGAGCTAACAAAAATCCACTCTCCCAAAACATCTAATAGATGAGCAGTGGCAGAACAACAGCTTGTTTGTCGATAATATAAACAACCACTTTGCATCAATATCCGGAAAGAGCTTGCCAACTACACTATCACAGCGCTCCATTAATACGCATCATATCACAATAGTACAAGTTATATCTGCGCTAAGACACATTGACACTAGCAAATCTACATACCAGGATGACTTTCCACCATTTATTAGTCGGATCATGCCGAAGATATATCCATTCCTCTAACAAACTTCACCAATGCAATTTTTGAGCAACAAGCATACCCAACAATGTGGAAAAGGACTCAAGTTATCCCATTACAGAGGGTTAGAGCTCCAACTTCATATAATGAGTACAGGTCTATAAGTTTACTCTGGCAATGTGGTAAAATAGCAGAGCTAGGTTATCTCAACAAGCTTCGATCACATATAGCTGAGAAGCTTCAAACCAATCAATTTGAATACCAACCAGCCAAAGGAACTGTATATGCTTTGCTCGCTGCCCTTAACTGATGGACTTTATTTCTACTCCCGCGTTTCTTTACATAACTTACTAATTTACCTAAAGTACTTACATTACTTGGTACTTCCTGGGAGACAGTGGTGCCTATGCGAACAGATTGTACACAATTGCTTAGGAGGCTGTGAGCAATATGAACGAAGTCGGATGGGACATATAGGTTCAGCATTGCATTTGCTAATAGGCTAGGTTGCATCAAATCAGATGTACCATCCGATTTGGTTCATATTGCCCACAGCTTCCTAAGCAATTGTGTACAATCTGTTCGTATAGGCAATGCTGTCTCACAGGAAGTACCAAGTAATGTAGGCGTCCCACAAGGCACTATATGTGGGCCATGGTTTTAGATCATTTTTTCAGTCAGCTTTAGACCACGTGAACCAATATCATCTATTCGATATCCTGATGACACAGCTTGATTTTGGCCCAAATCAAAGAACGATCACATTACTGTCAGTACTACAGCTCAGTTATGCGCAGATTATAGTAGCGATTGGAGTGAGACAAACATCATGAGACTAAATGTGAGCAAAACCAATTGGGGTTATGTACTTCCTGTGACCTAAATCTAAAATTGTATGCACTATATCTCCCCTAAGACCGTTTAATCTAGAGCCACAGAACTGCGACAGGGCGTAGATTGGGTGGGTGGCTACTTTGGAGTATTACATTATTATGTCAAGGTCAAATATCATGAAGGTCACATGTCCAAAATCAAAATGTCGTAAGGGTCATATTTTGACCGATGAGTGACCACAAAGCATAATATTAGCTGGGAGTCACATGAAAACTGGAACTACTAGTAATAGGTTTTGAAGGGTGCCCATTGCGTATGACCTGTCGATATTATTCCAAGGATACCATGCAGGTTAGAATTATCTTGAGCATAACTTTGTCATAGTTAATTAAATACGGTGCTATAGGTTTTCAATGGTACTTATTACGGCTGTGTGATAATGATATCTAAACTGTCTAAACTATCTCAAATTCATGCATCAGTGATTTCGAGCCTTGCACTTATGATGGATTATCTTTAGCTGTTGCAAAAGATAGCTTAATTAATTCATTGTCACTGATGCTGTAATCTGTGTCTTTTTATGGAAAAATATAACTGTCATTGGATTTAATTTTCTTTATCATAGCCATAAATAAATAAATATTTAAGCGTTGATATTAGATCTTAAATTATATAGCAAAAAATAATCTAAACTCATAATTTCAATAGCATATAATGATAATTAATACCTGATATAAATTATAATAATTGTATTCTATGTTATATCATAGGCATTGTAGATTGTATTATAATTATTTTACAGCAATTATTGTAGGCTAATTGTAATGTCAAATCTAATCAATTGTCACATCTGTGTCACCCCACTGATCTCAATTCGAAAATGACAATGTGCAATCATGCCCATAACCAAAATCCTAACTACCATCTCAGAACTATGCATTCATGTGTTTAATTGAACTCCAAACTCATCAATGTCACTCTTATCATCTTAAAATTAGTATTCATCATATCTTCTAGGTGTACTATCAAAATACGGTCAAAGGGAAAGCTAGCCAATCGAAACCAGTGACACAAATTACTCTATGAAAACAAGGGAGCAGTACCAATTGGGTGGATAACACATTGAGATTGTAAGTAAGGTTAAAACTACATTTCCCTTGCACAACGTCAGAATTCATTGGTACACAAATAATATTAGTCACTACATTACCTCAACACTTGTATGCTTAGTCACTTCAGAAGCTTTGCTGTGTGATGTCGTTATAAGCGAGTTGACAACAGCAATCTACATGCAACGAAATGCAGCAGTACTGTTATAGGCCTACATGTATACGGTTTGTTTTAGTATTAAAATACCGGGGAGGAGATAAACATAATTATATTATTATGTCATTGTTGCGAACTGTGCTATATTTAGATAGCATGCCTAATACACGGAAGCAGGAGGCTAAAGCGGCGCACATGAGGGAGTATCGAATGAAGGCTTCTGGTGAAAAGAAAAAGGAATGGCATGATGGACGAGCTGTTAGAGCCAGAGAGCAAAGGACTAGGGAGATGCAGAAGAAGGTGAGAGAAAAGAAGGCAATATCTAACCGTCGAGCATACGTTAAGCGATGCAACAAAAACAATAGCACGCCTTTACCTACTACACCTCAGAGCAAAATTAAGTTAATTGATTCATTTATTGAGAATGCTTCACCTAATACATCAGCAGCAATGTCAGAGACCAACATTCTTAACTCAAATGACACAAAGGCCACCAAAGATATTGTACCGGCAACATCCAATTTAATTAATGGTAGTCCAAAAGTCAGAAAAAGGTTGTTGCCCCATCTTGCTGATTCCAATAAAAAGGCGTTGAGCAAACATCTGGGCATCAATCGCTCCCATTTCTACTACAAAAGCCGTAGAGGGCTAAACCCCCGTGTTTCACTTTCAATATTGGATGATGTTATGGAGTTTTATACCCGTCCTGACATTGTAACAATATATCCAAACAAGACAAAGAATGGCAAGGTCCTTAAGGTTATGAAATATACGCGCAAGAGAACCTTTGGTATGTTTAAAGAGGAATTTACCACTGCAAAAATTGGGCAATCAACACTCAATAAACTGAAACCTACATCTGTCAAGCTGAGGAAATTTGCAAAGTGGTTTCAATGTCTATGCGACATCTGCGACAATATACATATGCTTTGTAGGGCCATTTCACTATCCATGGCCCAGTCTAATATTGCTCCACCAGAAGTCATTTCTCATGGAAATGAGTTAAAACTTGCAAAAGCCACTGTATGTGACATACTGTATTACAACTGTATTGAGAGAAAGTGCTCTTGTTGTGCCAGCTCATTATTGAGACCTCTATTCGAAGAGTGGCTCGCTCAGGATGCTGTTGTTAAAATTGGTTTTCAGAAATGGTCAAGAGTGACGGAGGATGTTCAGGGCCGGCCAGTTACCAAGCTGCGGAAGGTCGCTGCTACCGTGTATAGGTGGGAGCTATTCACTGAGCTGACCACTCAGTTAGCACGCTACCCATATCACATATTAAATGCGGTCACTCAACTATCCGCATATGGTAAATGCAAAGAGCACCTGAAGACTAACCAGGTCATTTGCGTGATGGATTTCGCCGAAAATTATGTTTGCCGCCAATTTGCAGAGGCCCAGAGTGCGTATTATTCTAGGAACTCAGTAACAATACATCCAATGGTTCTCATATTTTGCAAAGGTTATTCTGTTCAGCGAGATTCTGTTGTAATTGTGACAGCAGATACCAAACATGATGGTTCCGCTGTGAAATCATTTGAACAGATTCTAGGTAGCCATGTGAAATCTGAATACCCAGATATAACTGAAATTATATTTTGGTCTGATGGTTGTTCAGCGCAGTATAAGAGCAGGTTGCCTTTCCTCAACATCAGTCAATCATTTGACATACAGCAAAACATCAGCTGGAATTTCTTTGGCAGCAGGAATGGGAAGGGGGAGTCGGATGGAGAATCTGCCATGGTGAAAAACTTTCTGGACAATGCAATTAAAGCAGAACAGCTGACAATCCACGATGCTAAGCAAACCTTTGAGCTGCTTAACACCTCAGCTATTCGTATTGAAACGACAGAAAGTCGTAGGCATTTCTACTATGTAGACCCCTCTACCGTCAATGAAATAAGGCGCCATGTTCCATCTGCGATATGTTGGATTCCCAAAGTGAGATCGATTCACCACGTGAGAGGTGGTGATGGCCAACTGAAGTATAAGTTGGCTTCCTGCTACAGTGGTGACAATGGCTGTTGGTATTCAGATCATGAGTACAAGAGCTTCAAATACTCTGGTTGGTTAATATTAATTAGCATTACTAATCAATAATTCTATATTTTGCAGATG
>JAOQGN010338545.1:0-14043 GCA_027564295.1 Himantozoum antarcticum
GTTGTCTTCTCCACAAAAATTGCGTTCGCGCCCCAACCCAAAACCCCAATCCACAATCTAGAACCCAGCTAAGCTGACAAATGGCCAAATGACTCCAGGCCATTTGCCCATCAATGGCCTGGAGTTATTTGCATGGGCAAATGACTCCAGGCCATTTGCCCATGTTGCACTGCACTCAGCCAATCAACACTCAGCCAATATGTAATCACATGCCGTGCTATCGGAAGAATAGATGTGGGATCACGTTGGTCTCAAAGGCTAGGCTATATTTATGTCAGCAGGCAGGCAGGTAAAATAGGTGCACCATGAGCTGCTCTCCAAAGCAAGGACTCGATGACCAATAGTTTTGAATCTATACTACCCTACTAGAAGAAATTATTGATTGAAATCAATGTTAGCTAATTTCGCTAATAGAAAATTCGCCAAAAATTGATTTCCTTGATATATTTAGTTCTTTCAGAAATTTTACAATTTTGGCAGTAAAATTTGAAGGTTTTATATTGAAAACAACACTTTGTGTGATTTTAAATTTGGCTAGTTCAAAATTCGCTAAAAATAAAGTTTGCTAATTCATTTTTGTGCTGGGAATTCGCCAAAATTAAGTCCGCTAATAATTTCTTCCAGTAGGGTAATCTATATTTAATACTGCTACTGTAAGTCACTGTAGCAGATTTAATACTGCTACTGTAAGTCACTGTAGCAGATTTAATACTGCTACTGTAAGTCACTGTAGCAAATTTAATACTGCTACTGTAAGTCACTGTAGCAGATTTAATACTGCTACTGTAAGTCACTGTAGTAGATTTAATATTTTTTCTCCATTTAGATATATTTTGGATTATTCTCTATTTAGACTCCAAGTTTGAGTCAGATGACTTACTTTGATGGTCAAGGCAATGCTTATTTGCTAGTACATGGCTTATTCTCAAGTACATGGCTATGTGTATTGAACTTCTGTAAAGAATTATTATAATATTATGTTACTAATTTCTAATACCTGTATGCGTTGAAGTATCATAATAACTCAACAACTATGGCTCTATTATTAACTGTGGAATGTTTGCCGACTGCAACATCTAATTCAAGTTTATTGTCTGAGTAGAGTCACTTTGATCTTTCACAGTTTCCGACTTTGATTGGGTTCAAGACTTCACATATATGTGATTAATGAATGGATTGTCATGGATTTGAAGAGGTTAATTTACATTTAGCCACTATATAAGTTAATTTACAATCATTGCAGTCAAAGATTATAGATACATGTAATCTTTGGCAATAATTTACTGTTGATACTGCATTGTACATAATTTATTGTGGCATTTAAATCGAATATTGTTGGTACATAGATTCAAAGATGGTATCATAATTATGCCAACATCACTGCCCTGCTCCCTCACACAACCCTTTTCAAGTGACTGCATTTTATGGACAAGTTTTAGTAATCGAATAGTTCAATATATTCAATTTCAGTCTGTAAGGACAAAACATTATAATCAACTAAATAAAAACAAACATCAATGCGTTGACAACAGTTCATTCAAAGGATCGGCATACGTGACAATATAAAGGTACGAGCGAGTACGTCACATCTTAAAATAAATACTGGTATGAATAAAGCAATATCTCGACGACAAAGGTCAGTGAATGAAAAAATGGTATGTATTATGATAAGTATTCATACCGAGAAAATAAAATAATGTAGAAAAATAATAAATAAGGACTTTAATAATTAATCTAATGCATAATTATTTTTCAAGTTACATCATCATAAAGTAGAAGGATACCAAGATGAATTATAGGCTGTGGTGATAATCACACATACGCCGGGTTGCTATGATCAATACTCAATAATCAATCAATTTTACAATATTATTGCCAAAGAGTAGCAGACTAGGTGAATCTAACCACACCTATTTGTGCCTGTGCTGTAGGTGAGAGTCGGCATGCCCATCTATCTGATCATCAAATTTATCATAAATAAATAATAAACTGTCAATAACATCAATACTTATTTAAGGTACAAGTACGGTTTGGAGTGTTTGATGACTGCAGCAAATCAGCATTATTTAGCACAAGTACTAGTTCTGACCTACAGTCGCAATGAGGGTGTTCGCGTGCACCCCCAATTGTGGTCCATACTGTTTATGCTACACAAGTACAACAAAATATGTTTTTGCTACTGATTTGTAAATTGGTAACATCATCATCAAAGGCAGTTAATAATTGTAAACAGATCCTTTAATTATTATTATAACAAAGGTCTTCCTCATTATTTTAGCGAAGGGTGTTTTTGTTATAGCCAATGGATCTAACTCTCACCGGAGGTGCAGTTGGTATGGGCTATGCCAGCTAATCCATGCTTTTTAGTAATTATTTCAGAAAGACACTCATGTTATGTCTCAAGTCTGAACAATGATATAAAAAGGTCTTTAGCCCTCTGCTAATTTTCACCACCATTAATAATTAGTGGTGAATTAGTACTTGGCTTGGTGTTAAAGTCAACTATACATACTTTAAAAACTGTGTTCTTTGATGTGGTATTAGCAACAGTTAACAAGTTCCAAGCCTTGGGAGAGGTTAAAAACTAGGTGAGCGCCTCTTTAGACCCACATTTTCAGTAGTTTACTTTATGGAAAGCCTGAGCCAAATATCTCACGTTTATCTGAAGAGCCATAGATGGGTAGATAGCCCATATAATAATAACACTTGACAGTTATAAAGAGTAGGGCCAAGAGCTGTATAACTCTGGAGAGTAGTCTATCCATTACTGTCTTATCTCTATACAGACGCCCTTAAATAATGTTTTATGGCAGTCGGTAGTGAGAGACAGACTAGAGAGTTTATTCGTTGTCCCACGTTATCACGTTATCTCGTTGTCACGAGCATTTGGCAATGTTCTCAGCAACAACCATTTTGTCGCTTGCTGACGACTCACTACTGGAATTGAGCAGATAAAGTTGGCCGCGTTAGGCGGCACGCACTCACAAACAAATGTTCTTCTCTACTCTTCTTTTACATTCCTGGCATTTCACAAAGCAACACCAGAAGAATTTACAGTTGCATCTGTCCGTAACTATTTCTATCTTTGTGTGATATCCTCTGCCACAACACATTAAGTCGCACCCGTCCACCGTCTTACTGTTCTTATTACATTCCCTTCCATGGGTGCCTAAAGATCCCAGAGTGCCGTTCCTTTCACAGAAATCCGGACTGTCTTTCAGGTATACCAAATCATTTGTAGCAAATGGTTTATATTTCCTGCAATAACATTAACATTAATAATAAGCAATCAGTTATCAGTAATCGGTTATCAGTAATCAATTATCAGTAATCAGTTATCACGACAAATATCTCATCCATAAATCAAATAATACAACATTTTATAATGAATTTTAGTTAAATTTATAAATAGAAAATGGTTTTGCTCTATTTAGTTTAATTTATACATGTGTGCATGATACCAAGTAAACAGTTAATGTTTTCACTATTTTTTGCTATTATAGATGTAAGTATAATTGATATACCCCATTAGCAATTTAACAGCTTTTAGTGGTTTAATTTATCACCAGCGGTGCTGCTACCCTGTGTGCTAATATGGTGGCATTTCATCATTTTATCCAGTCTGGGTGCCAAACATCAGTGTCAAACAACCCAAATGTAAAAGGCATGGATCACTTCTCTAGCAAAGAACTTGGAACTAAGGCCAAAAGTTACCAGGTGCAGAATTACTCAATTATCGAACAGTCATTCCAATATTCCATTCATTATAATTTTAGAGCAAAATATTTGATTACAATTACTTTATGAGACAATAATTACAGATTTACAAGAAATTGTCTACAATTGATAATAAATGGGCTTCATTCACAAATCAATCTTCAGTCTCAGCTCTCTATGGACTGAACTCCGTTCGACTGGTAGGGGGGGGGGGGGTAGTGTGGGCTGTATACCACAAGCAGAAAGTGAGTCTATCATTTTCAAAAAAATTTCGTATGTTGAATTTGACATTTTACTGAGCTCAAGTGGAGTTCCTGGTCTAATGTCAAGTCCTAGTCCAGCGCTCCAACGTCTTGGTCAAACTTTTCCTGATATTTCCTCGCTTTACATAGTACCCATCCGTCATAGCACATTTGTGTTTATGTTTTATTACACAATTTATGACAAACAATTCTATAATTTCCTGGTTTCTGGAGAATGATGATGATGATGATGGAGGAGGAAGAGGGAGAAGCTATTAACCTATTAGAGATTACCGACAAGATCAGTAACAACAGAGTATGTTGGAATTTGTGTTACATTAGTGCGCATACTTCGACGGCAGCAGTACATGACGATATACCACCTTAGATACACCCTGACTTTGAAAGTGTTGAGATTGATGCAAACATCTGTGTGTTGTGGGATAAGTGATACGGTAGTCGGATTAGAATCTGAATGTACTGGGCTCGATCACCAGATGTTGCTACTGTCTATGTCCAACTGTCACTTGGACAAGGACTTAATCACGAGCGCTGTGTTCCGATCAGCATATAAAATACTGGAGGTCTTACGTACTAGAAAACTAGGCACACGTGAGATCTCAAGACCACCTTTTGGAAGAGTAGGCGGTAATGGTGATGAGCCATGAGATAATGAAGATGAGCGCTATGGAAATACGTTTATCTGTGCTCCGGTGCCAACGCATGGCTCTCTCATAATCTCAAACTGCAACTGTGTACTAAAGACAACTGAGCTAAGCAATGTTGTACCTGCTTGAAGGCTGCAACTGTAGTCTATCAATATCTGCTTTACGTTTTGATTTGACTTCGGTAGCTCCATCAAATGATTGTTTTAGTATGTGGCCAACTTTCCTAAATGGTGGAAGAGACCTCCAACATGTTCTAAGTTCACATGAACCAGATACTCCGTGACACTTGCATTCCATCTGCATGTTCTTTTGTACAACCTGGAGGTAGAAAAGAGGGGCGTAATTATAACCAGACAGACAATGTAGGATGTCGAGTTGGTAAACTGGGGATAATAAGCAAAACTGAGGCTATTTAGCTAGACAATGTGGTAAAAGGTGGTATTTAGCAAAACTTGAGTGTAGCAAATACGCCATTTTTGAGGATTGGTGTTTGTGGATTTGGGGTTTGGATGACGCCATAGTTACATTTTTGCTACACTCCAGTTTAGCTAACTACCCGCCCCTAGACAATCTAGGGTGTTGAGATGGTAGATTGAGGCTATTTCTAGCTAGACAATGTAAGGTGTTGAGATGGTAAACTGAGGCTATCAAGCTAGCTTGAATATTTCAATTTAGTAAAACAGAACAGATTCATAATGTCATTTTGGTCATTGCCTCACACCCAATATAACATGATAAGAGCTAGTTAAATGCATACCAATAGAATAGTCAAAGCTGCTTTATCTCAACATAAGGTTTACAGTTTGACAACTGTTTTTATTAGTCATAGTCAAACTTTTAGAATCAAACAAAACAAATTAAATTTATAGGTAACAATCACATGCATGTTGTCAGATATAACTTATTACCTCTTGTTTACACCACTCTGCTAAATTTATTTACATTTTATTACTCAAGTTTTATTACATACCAGGGTTCATTCAAATAAGATTGAATGGTATGATGGGCAACTAAGAAATTTACTATTACCACCCGGTCACTGATGAATATTAAATAATGAAATGACTTTTTCTGAAAATGCTTGGGTTCCGGCTAAAATAAAACTGGCAGTCTACTACCAATACCCAACAACAGAAAAACAACATCAGAAACAATTTTGCAAAAATGTTTTTCTAGAGTTCAACAAACAATACCTATTCCAGGCCTGTTGTTTGTTTATACACAGCATCACATAATATTTTAATTGGTCACCAGCAACCATAGACTCTATGCCATACCAACTGGTCCATCAAGTAGCTATGCTTGAGCTTTGTCCAAATTACATAGAATTTTTCCTGGTAAAATTCCTTTTCAGTTCAGTTGACTCATCTACATGCAAGACTAAGTTCCCGATTTCTGGTTTGAGATCTCAAAACCCAACCAAAAACCGAAGCCCCAAACCTTTAGATCTAAGTCTAAGTCAAGGTGATAGAATTGAAAATGAACTATACTATTTTCCCAATGTTGATATCAATCATCCTGCTGTTGGGCGACTAAAACACTCTAAAACACTCATCCTGCTGTTGGGCGACTAAACACATTACAGAATTGTGAGCATGGGTGACAACTTTCAGTATCAAAGAAAAGATAATGGAACAGATTATCTCAGCATTAGTAGGCCTACCAATGGAAATGTTTTAAATATTATTTAATTAGATTAAATTCCATGAACAGATCTAACATATTTGTCTGTATATTAATTCTATATTTCATCCTTTAATGAATGAGGAAATATTTCTTTGAAGTTTGATGGATTAGTAAATAATTAGCCATAGAAATATTCGCTTTTACTCTGATTATATTTTATAGTTTATAATTTTATAGCTAATAGTTTATATGGGTTTGTTAGAGTTCCAGAGAAGGTGAAATTTATCAAGTGATAAACTGGACATCTCATTGGACGTCAATCTAAATGTATACCTAGCTGCAGGAATTTCACATTATTTCTTCTCAGATTTATTTATGATTAGAATTTGGGTGCTCCTTGCATGGAGCCAGCTTGGTTTGGGGTACGATAGGCTGTTTGGGGGTACGGTACGGTAGACTGTTTGGGGGTACGGTATGGTAGACTGTTTGGGGGTACGGTAGACTGTTTGGTGGTAGGGTAGACTGTTTGGAGATCGCCTTTTGAAGATAGCCATTTGGAGATAGCCTTTTTAGGGTAGCCTGTTTGAGGTAGCCCGTTTGGGGTAGACTGTTTGGGCTAGACTGTTCCACATGACCACATCACAATTTTAAGCAATAATTTAGAGAGCTTTACAGACATGATAGATAATTGGACAGTGACATCAGCGGCAGCACATGGTGCCGCTGCCGCAATGTGGTTTATACAAATATTACCTACCACACGACCTGCTTCATTGTTGTGTAGATTCATCAATGACCTGCCGTTTCTGTTCTTTATCCTTTCTCTAGCATCAGTAAATCTTTTACTGAACACTGAACCGTAGAGTACATTGTCTGAACAGCCAGCCCAAGTGAAACTTCCGGCTTCACCAACTTTGGATTTGTCACATCCACAGTTTGGCATCTCACCTCTGCTGCAGCCCTTGGTGACAGCAAAGCTTACGCCTGCTGCCGCAATGGCATGGATATAGGCAGCTTCACGTGTTCCTATAAACAAATATATACAGAATTACTAATAATTGTCTTATTTTCCAGATTTACCTATTGACTAGTCTAGTAGACCCAGATGTCAGTGTGATGTTGTAGTGTGATGTTAGCTTTCACAAAAATTAAAGAGACTAAACTAGCTAGAATTCTCAGTCCACTGATTGCTCTTGTGTTTGCTTGTATTGTTGCAGGTGGTAATTCAATAGCCGAGCTAATCGAGAGAGACCCACCTTGACTCTGGTACTTTACCCGCTGATCAGAGCATAGGCGGTAACTTTATGGTTATGAATCATGCTCAAGAGTTTTTGGCAACGAGATTTTGACCGCAGTGAGAATCAAACCCAGAATCTCATGAACGAGTAGTCTGGTTTACCAAGTCAACTGCATTAGGAGTTATGCGTCCGGCGGTGAAGCGGTGGTGGTTACAGCACCTATATATATGCCCGTGAGCACAAAACTCCCAATACAGTTGGCTTGGTTAACCAGGCTAATCAGATACCTGTCCAATCTATCTGTTGCCTAACTTTGCTTACAGTGCAAGCTGAATCTACTAAGATTGTTTCCTAAAATTATTGTCAAAAATTCTGCCTGAAATAACTGCTGAAACTGCAGGCTCCCACTCGGTCACAGGTTCAACTAATGACCTTTTGAACACTAATGTCTCTCTAAGGCTAAGCTATCCTCATTTCCAATGTCACTCTAAGGCTAAGCTATCTCCATGTTACTGTGAGGCTATGCTATCCGCACGACAATCTGACATTAGGCTATTCTCATTGCACTTTGAGGCTAAGCTATGCTCATGGCACTGAGGCTAAGCTATCCTCATTACACTGGCGCATTGCTCCTAGAGCCAACTAGAGTCAATAGACACACAAAGCCAAGATAAAGGGAAAATTCTATGCTCTTATGAGTTGTGCTGGTAGCAGAGGTGCAATGTCACAGCTTGCAGTAACGATTTAAGTTATCAGAATAGACTTGGGTTGAATTTTACTACTAACTGAGGTTTTCGCACCAAATAAGGTTTCCCTTATTTGGGGGTTCACCAAATTACCAAGCTTGCCTCTAGCATCTGAATGGTTTCCTCGCAATTACTACAAAAGGCCTATCTGGAGGTCAAGTCAATGAAATACAGCGCAGTAATTTCGGTTTAGTAGAAAAAGTATTGGATTTGGAGGTAGTCAAGAAACCACCTTCTTACTGATGATGCGCAGTTAAATTGTTTGTGTGTTTACAAGGACTTGGTACAGTTTTATATTTTTAAAATTCCTCTCTCAACGGCTTGTCAGTGTTTTCCCCAAGTCTTTGGTAGCCTTGATAGATATAGCTCTACCCATAGACCATATGAGTAGGTTATTAACTAGTTAAGGGTGCATTCGGATTGTGCAGCAACGCCAGCAAACCCTTGCTTTTCCTACAATGGGTTCGTGCAACATAGACCATTGCAATTTTTGAAATCCACAGCAAACTGCTACTCTGCAAATCAATTCGCTCAAACTATCTTTGCAACGAATGTGCAATAGCTGCACACACATTACAGGTCGGAGGTCAAGGTTAGCTCGCTCACTAGAGTTAAGGGAAGGGGAGCAGGCAGTTGAACATTTCCAATTAGGTAGTAGTGCATCTTAAACAATTCTATCCCGCTCAGGAAAAGGCTATTGGTTTTAATTTAATAGAGAGCAGTATGGTAAAGCTAGACCTGTTAATGTCAAAATTGTAACCACATTTCAGTAGGCATTTTAACATTTCAAAAATTTACTGTACCAAATTTGTTGTTTACTGTACCACAAATGAGTATTGAAATGTTACTGCACAGTATTTAAATTTACTGTGTTATAAACATGTAAATATAAAATACAGCAAATCTGTTGTTTGCAAAATTTGGAGGCATCGCATATGCTGCTGGAACTGTAACTAAATTTTGTTATTCAAAACCTTTGAACTATAAACTACTATACTACTTAATAAACACATTGGATTGCTATAATTATGTACAATAGCAGTAAGTTCATATTATTATCCATTTCTTTGCATATTCAACAATTACATCTTCTTTGATGAGGAAATGCTAATTTTCTAGTCTACAGTCACAGTATTCACAGTCAACAGCAAACTGTATACAGAGTTAGATACAGTATTCACAGTCAACAGCAAACTGTATACAGAGTTAGTTACAGTGTAAATTACCTACCTTGCAATTCTGCGGCACATTCTGCTGTTAATCCTGTAGTAGGCATTTTAAATAAAATGCTTCAGCTTTGAACACAGTTTGATCAAATTACTGATTTCTAAAAAGTGAACACACACACTGTGATATGCTGACCCGCTGCCTTGTGCAGCAAATAGCCTCATTCTATACATGAGGATCATATCATATTTTGTGGGTTGCCAAGCAATTACCCCCAAAACATAGAATATATGTGTTTGTGATTATCTGATAACGATTTGTTGATATACAGAAATAATTCCGTGTTACATGTTAATAGGTGCAGGATTTCTACAATATGATTGTAAAGCATGAAAGTGCAGGATTTCTGAGCATAGCATAACTTTTTGTGTATGCATAGTATGCAGTATATGCAGTGGTACACACTAGTGTTTGCTCACAGCTTTTAATATGTTATCAGTAATCAAGCATTCGAAAAATTAATATTAATTATAGGTTGACCAGTTTTATTGGATTAGATCATAGAATTAACCCAATTAACCCTATTCCAGTAATGAGATAGTATTATAAATATAATATTGGGCAAAAATAATAATTACTAGTATTAAGTACTACAATGCAACTATTTTAGGCCTAATAGTACTGCATTTGGCACTTTCCAACTTCCGATAAAATTGTAAATAAAAATATTGTCACACCCGAATGCATGGGTCTGCTATAAATTGCTTTTATACAACTATTTGTTCTTGTAAAATTTTATAATAATAAATCATTTCAATTCAAATTTCTTCTGCAGTGGCAGTGATTGATGTGCGCATAGATGTGATGCATAGATGTGATGCATAGATGTAACCCAATCAACTGGAAATTTAATACTTGCTGCTTTGACACTAACATTTTCGATGCTAGTCAAATTAATACACTGCACAGCTCACACTGAGTTAATAGTCCAATCTAACATGGCTGCAAGTACACTGGAGCTGCTAGCCATAGCATTATGTACTTTAATGACTTACTTTGTGATCAGCTGGTGGAAGGTAAGTAACACATTACAGCAACTCCAGTACTATAATAATTGTGCTAGTAGTCTAACTTATGGATAGGCGTATCATTGGTTCTTTTGAACTGTGCTGGGGTGTTGTTGCCACCCAGTACCAGCACAGAGAACCCTGTTTAAGATGAAAGGTCCCCCCCCCCCTCCCCTCAATCAAATCTTGCATGTACATCTTACAAGACATGTCATATCCCAAAGCCTGAGAGGCTGCAGACTACTTGTAGTTTATATAGGTTACCTGGCAACACTCTAAGCTACGAGTGTCTGGTATAAGGCAGGCAATCTATAACTAGCAATGGTGACATTTACTATATTTGACATGTGTCTAATTGCTTGTAACTTTTTGATGTGAAATGAACCACGAAAGTTTTGCAGCAGTGGCCAGAGCTGTATGAAAATCAGACTGTGGAGATGTCTTCTCTCGACTAAAATGCCCACATCACCTCGGTCACAGGGTCGCAAGTCACAGAGTCGCAAGTCACAGAGTCGCAAGTCACAGAGTCGCAAGTCACAGGGTCACAAGTCACAGGGTCGCAAGTCACAGGGTCACAAGGTCGCAAGTCACAGAGTCGCAATGTCACAGGGTCATAAGGCCATAGATTCAGGTTTCTGGTCACACTGGCCGGAAGCAGCGATTTGTGCTTTGTTGATTATTGCTCATGTTTGCAGAGGTTTAATGGCAAGTCAAACCACTTGCTAGAGCACTCTTCCTAAAGATGATATTTATATATTTAATTTGCTATCATATTATTTGTGAGGTCACAGATATTCTGATGCTAATGAGAATACAGAGGGATAGAACTCACTGAACACAGCCAGTGACATAAAATTATGAGCCTGGTGTATCTCTGCTATAATATTTCTCAAAGTTTTAATTAATCCAAGCTTTGCTTCCTTTTAGAACCCATTGAGGAGGATCCCAGGCCCTAGAGGTCTGCCATTACTTGGCAATGTTCTATCTATCAATTTGGAAAGCATGCACATGCAGTTCTATGAGATGGCTAAGAAATATGGGGCTGTCACAAAGATATATATCTTCCACAATCCTGTAGTGATCATCAACTCTGCTGAAGCTTGCATGGAGGCATTAGTACAAAAAGGTTAGTGCCTTTAGTGGTCATTCTAAAAATTGATAGATTGTGAGTTGTGACTTTTCCTATATTGTTTTGTAAACTATATGAAGGGTTCTGCAAAGTGTAGTATTTATATATACTGGGTTTCCATTTGGGTTTCCATTGACACTTCGAATTTTTGTTGACTAGGAGTTGTCTCCCCAAAGACAGCTTCTATGGCTTCTACTGCACTAATAAGCTAACAACCTGCTCACATTGCGGTCTGGCTGAGCAGCCCCAATTGAAATCAAACAGTACTTTAAAGCCAACAGGAACTTCGCAGCTTTGCCTGCCAGAGTTGACTTCAAGGTGACCGTTATTTCTAGTTGTTACTACCAAATAGCACCAGGTTCGGTGCAAGATGGATCCGAATTACATTTCTAACCGTGTAATCTGAATACAAGAAACCAAAACATGGGTTTGCATCTCACTTACGAGACCCAAACCCACATCTGCTATTGTCATTGCTGCAAGACAAGCATGGCAACTCGGACCGTAGATGTAATGCTATACAGGTCGACTCTAATGAAGGTAATTCAAATTGAAATACATCTCTAATCAAGTGGGTTGGAAATCCAATCAATATTAGAGTTGCCATCTGTGTGGGAACATGTTATGCAGAGCTGTATAGTCCGCTGGTGTTGGTAGACAACTAACATCTTAAATGTTTGGGATTGGGTAGTTTTTTAGTTGACGGCGGTTTGTCAAATGTGAACAATAAGAGCAGCTATGAAGCTTGACAAATTCCTGCTAGTTTACTGAATAGTTACTAGACTATTTCTCAAACCTGACCAGTTTTGAAAGACATAATGTGTTGAATTATCTTAGAGTTCTTCTCAACATTTTACCTGCTGATTAGAAGCCAAGCACAAATATAAGGGAAAAATCGTGCCGAAGGAACTTTTGTTACTTTATGAAAATTGGGACTCTAATTTAAGAGCTGCCTACCTCATTTCGTACCAGTGTCTGTGCGAGAAGACAATTTTGTAGTATTATTATGTTTCCTTAAAGTTTTTAGCTGCTCCATTACAACTTACAAAATACGAATAGAGCAATGCAGTGCAATGTGGTTATAAAACGTGGTCAGTTTTTATTCCGTTATTCTATAAAGTCATCGACACTTTATGGCCAGCTACTTTGACAGTATGACTCCAAAAACTTTGTCAGAGATAAATAACCTCAGACTGACATCAAGAGCAGTTGGGCAGAGTTTAGAGACTGTCTCCATAACTCAGTTACAGAGGTTCTCGGTAACCCTGCAAATCCAAATCAGCATTCGTTTGATGAATGCAGGAGAGTTCTTAAACCACAACTGGTGGAAAATAACAGAGCTCACAAGAGACTCTTAAATGTCAGAGCATCCAGATTGGCATCAGCAGCATAATCATAAGTATAGCTGTGGGTGCGTCCAGAAAGCTACAAGAGCCGCAGAAACAATTGGTGGAGTGAGAGAGTGGCGGAGCTAGAAACCTGTGCTGATATGGGAGATATGAGAGGTTCCCACAGTAGTCTAAAAGCTGTGTGGGAACCTCAGAAATGCTGACCACTTTTATGTGTTTCTTAACCAGCCTTGGGGTATGGACGAAGAGGCACTAGACAGTATGCTCCTGCTCAATGGTAAAGCGACTTATCACTTATGGGCTACAAATAAATCTAAAGAAGAAAGAGGTAATGACCAAACTTTGAAACAGCCATCACATTAGCAATAAGGTCAAGTGTCAAGTGGAGTGATTGTTCTGTACACTTTATTGTATGCTAAAGAAACCTTCCTATCCTTACGATACATGTGAAAAAACTTCTGATGAAGCGTTTAAGATCTACTATGGGGATTAAATAGAAGACCACATTAGAAATGTAGATATTCGGGGATAGTGTTTCCTTGCACAGTGTGGATCAACTTCTATCATACAGAAGTCTAAGATGGGCGGGCCATGTAGCCAGAATGGACGATGAAAGGAAGCCTAAGACTATACTATCCTCACAATTTGGGCATGGTCACTGTAATGTAGGACATCTGAGGTTTCGTTTCAAAGACACCCTGATACTGATACCGGTTCATGGTACAAACCCACACAGTATCGTCCATATGAAGAGCATTTTCAGCTGTTGATTTTGTTGATCAAGACAACATTATTGCCAAATCGACAGACAGCTGAATGATGACAACTTTTACAATTAAACTGTGGGAACCCGAGCCAAGATTATTCACTGGAGGCATAGATCTGTACAACCTAAATTGAATCCAAGTGACTCTCAGCCATAGAAAAATTGATTAATCTTTTATTAGAGTTGTCCTTTCTCAACATCCGACTGCATGGGCCTAATATTTATACTGTGCTAATAAAACCTTAGATAAATGTGACAACCTTAGATAAATGGACTGAGCAGTTAGATATAAAATCAAACAAAGCTGTTGAAGTAATCTTCAAAGACT